>JAECUM010047799.1:0-37197 GCA_016617855.1 Megalonaias nervosa
ATATATATATATATATATATATATATATTGCAATAATAATAGCCCGTTTCTTATGTTTTGGATAATCTTTATTACAAATGACAAGATATTGATGGTGGCACCTTATATTGGTATAAATTGGTATACAATTTGTCTCAATGTTTAAGTGTTAGAGTAAGTTTAAATACTAATAGACACGACCACTGCTATTAGAGAAGTAATTGACAGTGTTTAAGAAGATGTCGTTGAACTGAGTGATATATTTCTACGTGTATATGCATTAGCCTATGTCAGTGCATATTTATGTGCAATGTTCCATATATTGACCGCCTCTCTTGACGACGCTGTCAAAACTAATAGCTTGAAACTTACTGGACATATTTTGCTTAAAATAGTAATGCTTAGTATTTTTAAGATGTATGCTTTATTGTGAATTTACTTTTTTATAAGTGCTGTCACGCTATGAAAAATACTGTACTGTATTTTAGTCAGTTTGTGTTTAAATAAATGAACCGTGCATGTGGATCTAGAGTAGAAGATATCATGTTGCATTCATGTTGGAAGCGTCCTAAAACTATCATCTGCTTCGGCGGTTTTGTTGCAATGATTATAGCTGGAAGTTTTCTCACTTTGAGGGAGACACAGAAAACATCCACAAAAATGGTATGTAATTTTCTTCATAGAGTTGTCCTCCCTATTGTCTCAAAAATGATAAAGTGCATATTTACTGTCTATAACTATGTTTATAAGACAAAGGATAGGTTTGAATGTGAAATGGAACTGTTATGAACAACATATTTCTCAAATTAAATATGATTATATGATTTTTACTGCATGTGTATGTATAATACTCACGTAGGGGTGCGGCAGTTATTCTCATATCATTGAATACGTAAGATATTTGCATGAGTATCAATTATGTGAAGTATACAATGTGCAGTATCATTGGGTGCTTTCTACGAAAGTGATTACTGGGTGTAGTCAAACTCACTGGTTTTATGGGGAAAAATAAATTCTTCAAACATATACACCCTGACAAATAGTTAATGAATTAGGTGGCAATTAGAGCATGATTTGTTTCCATTTATGAATGAGAGCAACAATAAATAAACGGTAGCACACTAAGTTTATCAAGAGCAATTAACTTCTGCTTGTGTCATCCAAACCGGCGTTTCATTCAAGAATGACATGTTTATCTTCACAAGTATTGAATATTAACTACTAATTAATCCATTCAAAAAGGAACAACAAACTTATCTTACCAGTAATGCAAATACCGAATGTCTATGAGTTTGAATACTGAAAGAAAACCTGTTCTTATATTCGAGCTTTATAAGCATTAATGCAGAATATTTATAGCTGGGGTGCCAAATATATAAATACACAGGAAGCCTGGTTTGTTAGTCTAACATAATTCAAGAAAATATTAAAATGCGTTGTGATTTAGTAAAAAAACAAACAAATCTTTCTAATAAAAATAGTGATGCAAGAAGTTGTATCACTGATAACAATTGCAAACTGAGGATAAACATAGTGCGAGCAGCAACGATTGTTGTCAATTAACGTTTTGTCGTACTGATCTTTTTGTATTGCCCGGATGCAACGTGCTATCAGATCTGGTATTAGAGTTGAATGTCTACACGAAACTACGTTTAAAATTTCAAAATCATTGCTGATAAATAGACACAATATGCTCAAAATATACATACAAGAACCATTGAATATTATTCTTCTTTCATCGTATGGTGTAAAACATATTGTGCAAGCCAGCTTATTTGTTTCCCTTCCATAAACAAGACCATTGTATTTTGTTGATGGCTTTCTAGAAGCAATAATTGTATATATTCTCATTGCCGTTTATATATTTTTTAATTGAACATATATTGTATTACAATGATAACAATTTAAGTGAAATAGAACAATGTAATGTACATGTTATTAATATTACATATTGCAAATTGGACAATGTATGTTTATACTGCACAATGAATTAAAGAAATTTTCAGAAAAACTGAACTTGCATATTCCTCTGACTTTGATAAATAACTATTAAGTATCCGCTCTTATATTAAATAACAACTCTTACACACAATTATCTATTTTCCTTTATTTATCTTTCACTTGCATGATTGATTGTCTTATCCGTGTTTCAGCATTCACGTATCTATGTAACAAAGATAAAAATACATAATTAAGTTTAAAAACAAAATTACGTAACAATGTGTCAAGTAGAAAAAGATATCGGCATAGAAATCACCAATTAATGAAGCTTCGGGATAGGTGATACGAAACAAATCTACATTCGCACTGAAGCAGCCTCACTTGAACGCTTTAATCTACTTTGATCCTTTTTGCAGAATCTATGCAGTATTATTATAACTTGTATATTATTGCAGAAGAGTGTTGCAGTAATACTCAAATAACGTATCACTTGTGATCGGTTGATCTGATATATTATGTTGCCGTTTTTTGCAAACGATAATTTTAAAAGTAGAATTATTTCCCTTTGACAGGTGCTCTCTATGATTTAGAGACACAACAGTTTGAAATATAATACATAGCAGTTTTAATACTTTGTGCTAGTACCTACTATATCAATTTACATGGCTGTACGTGCTTGTCATGTAAATACAGGATTTTCGTTTATAAATGATGACGCATAGTAATATTTATGATGAAGACATCTGCCAGAATGAGAATACAATTAAAATTCCTGACAAGAAATAATTCTGAAGCTCTAGCACCTATGGCATAGTTGTTTGGGTCATGTTGTAGCATAAGTATACCCTTTAAACGTTGTATGTACCGGTGACGCTAAGAGAGTTTAATGTTTATTGCAAATAAAAGGGGTGTAAAGAACAAAACACAAAATAAAAACAAAATTCAAGCTGAAAGAAATAAAACGAAACTTAATGTACAAACATATGAATAAGTAATAAAACAAAATATGGAATGCCATTTATAGTACAGATAATGTGTATTTCACCTATAATACTTTACAGGTTTGTTAGCTAATACGAAATACGACGACATCATGTTTCTATCAGTTGTCATTGAAATAATGGCACATCTCTTTGTTTGATACATATCGATGCCAGATCTTGGCTCTAGTAAATCAAAGTCTCTTGTAAATAAACCGCTGTCTCAGATTACGACAAAAGTGTATCCCTATAGCGGCGTCCGTAACAGAAATCAGTACTGTGAACTGTAGAGACCGTTGAGAAAATGGCAGCCAATATGGTTCGCAAAAACTCTGTTCATTGAAAATAGTGGCGTATCATTCTAACATGATCAAATGTTGTCAAAGATTAATCACTTATTTTCATTCTTCAGAACTAATTCGTCTTACTCAATAACATTTTAATGTATGTTGACATATCAGGAAATAAATAGACGATGGATCCCAGAAAATCATGATAAAAGCAACATATAATTAGAGTTGAATAGTATGTAACACATGCATTGGAAATTCCTACAAAATATCATACGTTTTGATATGCACCTCTGGCTGCCGTGGTCGTTGGACCCATAATCCTCATAATAAAAACCGAACCTGTCCTACCTAAGGGACAAGTTAAACATTGTTGTAACAATGTTATATTGGAAAACATTTTATTTCTGTCAGAAAACAATTATATTTTTTCGTTGCTCCAAATTCATTTTATGATCCGCTAATATCAGTAAACCTTAATCTCGCATTCTGATATATTTTAGCGTTTTTATGATATTTAATGATACAGACAATCTCAATGACGATATGTATTTTTGCTTCTCAAAATTTGATCATAGTTACCAATTTCAAACGATAAAACTGAAACAATTATTGCTGCAATTTCTATGAAAATTAACTTTTGGCTTAAATATTGCATCTTAAACAAGTATTGAATTCTTGTGGATGTTGTGAAACAATTTTAATATTGTAAGTAACAGGCTGCTCGAAACAAGCAACATCTTACTTAGCAACAATTTTGGAGATTATATTCATCTCATAACCTTCAGAACATTCCACTAAATACCTATATGGACTTCCAAACTGTTGCTGATCTCGTTTCAAACCTACCTTCGAAACCTACTTAAATGCTGAGTAAATTTCTCATTTGCGTAAAATTATGAACGTAACACATTTATATAAAAAGCTTTTTCCATACGGTAAAGATATTATATTTCTAATGAATCGCATTCTTTTTTAATGAAAGCAATCAAATAAAGAAATTGCATCAACTAAATATGGAGATCGCAGTTTTGACATCCTGGACAATTTTACTGTTAAGATTCCATCCGATGCAGAACTTGCTAGCATGACGGATAACCAGCTAAGCGACATTTACTGGAGGTAAGGTTAAAATTAAATAGCAAAGTAACAAAATAAATGTGTTGATATATAGCGTCATGTATGTATGTTTGTGTCAAGGGTACTAAAGGACGTCGTCTTATAGAGACTATTTAGTTACGTGGTTTACAGTAATCATGTTATTTATATCACAATTGAATAAGGCGACAAAATGTGGAGGGGGGGGGGCATATTTCCATTTCCCCCCGAGAAATGAACATTTCTAATTAGTCACTTTTAATCACTTTCTCTACATGTTGCTAGTCAAGAAAGGTTTCAAGGTATGCTTCTAGTATGTTGCGAAATCACATACGCAGGAAAATGACCACAAATAAAGTTTATATCTATTCTTCGTAATATTGCACTTTCATTTATATTATTTGAATCGTTTCATCTGACAATCTTTAGTTTACATGTGATTCCTTCAAATTCAGCGAAAATACTTATTCGGGATACAATATAGTTGATTTAAACTGATGGTACCATCTTCTTTTGTAACTGTAAACAAATACAAAATCGAATTAGACCAACTTAGCCATTTATTTTCTTTTTTAGCTATATCAATACTATTCAAGTTTTGTGTCGGAAAATAGTACGAGTTGGAAAGATAGAGGATGGCGGTAAGGAGGTGTGTACGGACGAGCCATTCTGTCCCAGACCACCCTGTCTGGTATATTCATTTGGGTAAGAGTCAAGCTTCAAATTTCAAAGCTGTATCAGGAATAAATCCAATACAGAGGACAAACGAATGAATAAGATCGCGTATGCCACGCCAGCTTTCTCGTCAGGTTATATGATACTGGTTAACGGTAGACTATGTTCAAACATTGTCATTATGGTGCAAATTCAACAAGTTGTATCAAGAACACATTATCCTTATTTCCCAGTTTATCTACTCCACGCCTTAAGTACTAACTGTGTACGAGTTTATGAACATAGAACGGTCGTGAAATGACCCCTCATGTGACACAGCATTATATATATAGTTTGGGCTGTAAAGACGCAATGACTCTTGTACCATGACGTTTGTGTTGAAATTATTGACATGTTAGGAGTAGTAAAGCATCAAATTATGTTTTATTTCACATCAAAAGGCTGCGTTTTAAGTGACACAAGTTTCATTTATCTCTTCAGATTAATTACGTACTGGTCACTATCTCACAAAACTATTTACCAGTAGTTTAAATATATTGATTATGAAACAATTTCGAGTGCTTTCATTGATTTTACTTTGAACCCTCCCGACAGATATTGCGATATTTGCTTTTATAACCAAGAGAAAGTAACTAATTACCGTGTAGTGTCCCAGTAACTTACACTCCTTTTACTGACTTAAATTTTTCTCGAATATGAATTAGTGCTTTTTAGCTTCTTTCGGAGTGCGGGTTGCATTGAAACCCCATGCACAGCAATTGCCCTGAATTAACTAAATGGGACTAATATAGTGCATCGTGTACCGTCATTGCATTCATATATCATACACATTGGTTTCTATTTCCCCCATCGACTTATGTAATGGTTAAATTTAGCCTTATCGTGGTTTGCAGCAATATCTACATCTCTTGATTTATTTCATCTAACTTACTACGCAGTGACTTAACAGACTTAACAAGGGAAGCCGTATATATATATATATATATATATATATATATATATATATATATATATATATATATATATATATATATATATATATATATATATATATATATATATAATAATAAATTATACATATATATATATTACGATCGTAGTTCAGTGTGTATTTCCTTGTATATGTCAACAAATGCTTGCATATTTTCGTGCTGATTAATCTGTGCGTTTTGCTCCCTACACTGACTGTCAGTCCACTGAGTCAAGTAGAGGGTCCTTTTAAACAACAAAAATATGTCTGCATTTTTGCGCTCCATATATGAAAATATACACTAGATGTGTACTGATTTGATACCTATTTAAGTGTAAATTACTAATCTGAATGTAGTGCACGCCACGGGTACTTCTAGTGAGGGTTAGTTTAGGTCAAACTGTATTTTTGCATGTTTATGTATAGGCAGTATCCGCAAAAAGGTGATCCCTTCGGGATAATGTATACGCGTATCAATATGTAGAGATCAATATTATGATAGGAATATTTCTAATCAGAAAGTCCTGACATCTTTGTTAGGCATGCTTCAGCGTGAGGCAGTTTCATAATGATGATGACCTATCTCAAGATACCTCAGTGAAGGCACGAAGTGAACGATTCCATTCATATTCTTTGTTGAGTGATCAACTGATAATGAAAGTTAGTTTACAGCTCCATCTAGACGTCCCTTTATCCGCCAACTGGTGTTCACATTACTACTATTATAATATTTTTTTTGTTGGTATATTTTCAGAATCAACTTTCAGTGGGATTTTGACGAGGACGCAGCTAGGATTTTCGGATGCGAGGTTTTCAGTTTCGACCCGAGGTTGGTTATATGTTACAACACGCGCTGAAAGAATGGATTATTGTTTTGTTCAAACGATACGAAATGTAAGACAAGATAAAGGTTCAAACTGTATATTTAAATTGTACATCTGTAATTGCGACAAGAAAATATTGTTTGGAAAATGTCTAATATAATATTGATTTATGGCAACAGCTTTTAACTTTGGAAGGATATAGCAAGGAAAAAGATTTACGGTATATCGTATGCAACAAAATCAAAATGGGCTAAAAGGTCCCAGGTAATAAGATACACATAAATGTTATCTCAATCAAAATATTCGTATGTCGTAAAACAGATTCTAGGCTTTATTGGAGTATTTACCTACCTTTACTAATTGTTCTAAAAACCGTGCTCTTATATTATTAAATTTTTGAACGTCGGCTTCCATACAAAGCAAAACTCTTAAGTGGTGTCAAGACTTGACACATTTGTGAATATGCCACAGTAGGACGATTATTTATGTATTGTTACTGTTTCTGTTGTCGCTTTTGTTGCCTGCGTTTGTATGAAATAAATGAAAACAACACCAATACATATATCGAAACAAACTGAAACCAAAGCACCACACAAAAACAAAAAGAAATCCCCCACTGTACCTACCAGCCATGAAAGACAAATTATGAGGTTGATAATATTCATCAGCAAGAGGACATATCGATTTAGTATATACAAATATTTGAAACGAGCAAGGCAATTCATTATCATACACATATAAACAAACATTATGTTCTGTCGCATCATTTTGCTTAAAACAAAAAGGAGAAACAATAATTATGTGGATGTTCTTGCATGGTTGAATCAATGTAGTGCGTACATACTATTTGTATGTATAATGCAGACGTTAATAACTTTTCAAGAGCTCCGTTTCTCCACCGCCTGTCTCTGTCTCTGTCTGTCTGTCTGACTGTCGGTCTCTCTCTTTTTCTCTATCTCTCTCTCTATAAGATTGATACATACATACATACATACATACATACATACATACATACATACATACATACATACATATATACATACATACATGCATACATACATACATACATACATACATACATACATACATACATACATACATACATACATACATACATATTTGATACAGATGTACGCCCATAACGAATCTATAAACGACAATGCTAGTACATTTGGAGTATAGGCTGGCGATACCAGGGACGTGCTAAATATTCTATATACAGTTTCTTTCTTTCGTTACTTTCTTTCAATACTTCTGGGGTCGGTTCTACTTGGCAGCTCGGCAATTATATAGGCTTCATGCTCACTTTAAATCTACATTATTAAGGGGATTTTGCGTCGTTGCTAGCATGTTTTATTTCATCTGTATTTTCTTTAATACCTACACTTTGTAAGTGAGACGCATTCTGTATCAACGTAACGGATTTGGCAGTATTGCAAAATAGTTATTATTGATATAGTTGTACTTTTCAAACACATTGATATTTAATATATTTTTATTACTTTTGATGCACTAATTTTTATTTTATTTTAGCATGCGTGAGAAAGGTGAAACCTACAAACATGCTGACAATATAACATTCTACATGATTGGCCTTGATGCGAAAAATGCGGTTTTACAAAATCAGTGGAAAATGAAAACATTAGAACAAATTCGGCACGATCTCAATCACACGGAGGTATGTCCCGTTGATATTTTTTTCAGAACAAAAAAGCAATATTTACTTTAATAAATATTAATATCACAATATCAGTAATTTTATTTTGTATACACCATGTTAACGTACGACTTATATATCATTGTTTAGTTTCTACATATAGTGATGAGACCCGATGTTGAAATAAATCCCATGTATTGGACAATTGGAGGTGTTTTCTTGATCTGAGGAATCGATACACATACGAGTAATAATCTTGACAAAGTGAAAACCGTGTACAGTACTATTTTTGCAATTAGTGGTGATGTGTGTTTCTTCTTTGCATACCTATGCATGAATTTACTTTAGTCCTGTATCTAGTACTTTAAGAGATGGAACAAAATTTACTTCAACCAAAATGTTTACATGCTGATATTTACCTTAAGCCTAAAATTGATGTGTCCACACCTTTTCAAGTTTTTCTAAGCAGAAGGTGTTCTCATGTTATTACAATATTCTCTACTTAATACACGGTATATTTATAATGTAATATGACTGCGTTTAATTACTTACTCGTTGTATATGTCTGAGTTTCGCTTTGTTCTATTTGTCTCGTGACTTTCAGAGAACAATAAACATTTTAAAAATTGACATCGAAGGTTCCGAATGGACCTCCATACCTCAGATGGTGAGTTCTGGAACCCTACGCTCAGTGAATCAAATGCAGATAGAACTGCACGGGATCGGGACAAAACACGCCTTGAGGGTGCTACGTATGCTGTACGAAGATGGCTTCCGGCTTTTTATGAGGGATAGAAACCTAAGCTGTAAATATTCCAGAGCAGGACTTGTTAGAACAAGGACCAGATGCATGGAAGTTTCAATGATCAGAGCTATTTCCCATCACCAAAATGTGGCTGAAAATCAATAGTGTAATACGGTTCAACGATGGTGGCAAAACAAATCAGAATTACATACACACACAAACACACACAGACACACACATATATATGAATGTATGGTGCAACTAATATTCATTAGGTTGATTCGCTAACATTTAAGCAAGCAAACCGGTCCTTGTTGACACGATGGGGTAATATTCCATGAACATGGTGAAGATTTTTCCTGAAAAGGTTTTAACGATATAGGTCAACAAGTGATGAATATAAGGTTTTCCATCATACATATTAATTTCAGTTTTAACTTCTGTCCAGTGGAGTCAGTCTGTCAGATGCGTTCAGTTATAATTTGAGATGATTATTCATAGGAATTACATCGTGCACATTGACTTAAGAGCTAAACATTTACTGTGAGATTGTTCTGCATCCATTCAAAGAAGTTATGGATAATATCACTGTGATACATCATGACTTTATGCACATCTACATATTCAAGATTATTGTTATATAAGCACATTCAGAATTGGAATTCTTTCAGAACACCACTATGCATCATTTGGAAAGCTCTATACCTTCGACTTATCATATACCGTTTAGGATTACGTGGGGTTTATTTCACAATGCTGTAATTTCCTCTTATATTTTCATTTTGTAACCTAGAAATTGAAATTATTTATTACTGGTTTAAGGAGATAATTTCCATGTCTCTCACTCTCTTTCTCTCTCTCTCTCTCTCTCTCTCTCTCTCTCTCTCTCTCTCTCTCTCTCTCTCTCTCTCTCTCTCTCTCTCTCTCTCTCTCTCTCTCTCTCCCTGTATGTCTCTCTGTCTCTGTCTCTGTCTGTCTGTCTGTCTGTCTCTCTCTCTGTCTGTCTGTCTGTCTGTCTGTCTGTCTGTCTGTCTGTCTCTCTCTCTCTCTCTCTATATATATATCTATATATATATATATATATATATATATATATATATATATATATATATATATATATATATATATATAGAGAGAGAGAGAGAGAGAGAGAGAGAGAGAGAGAGAGAGAGAGAGAGAGAGAGAAATACTTGAATGTGTGGTATGCTTGCAGAAAGTAATTTATTTCAAATACTTCTTTAGCAGCAGGGAGGGTGAACCCTACAAAACTGGATTCGAGCAAAAATATCTAAAACAAAGATCCACACGAAAAAAAAATCAAAAAAAAGGTCAATAACGTCAAATTGAAACCTCTAACTTTCCGTAGTATCACCATTCATGAGATCACCGGGGGTTAGTTCGCGCTGTTACTTCGGAGTTGACAGCTGTATTTATAAAATTTTGTGAGTGATCGTTTATGTAATCGTGCGCGTCATTTTTGTAAGCTCACCCTCCCTGCTGCTGTGGTTTGTATCCAAATGTTGTATTAAGTCCGTTACGATATCTTGACCTTGGATCATGCAAGTTTATTGTTATAAAACCAAACGGGGTAGCTTGTGCTTTTGAAAAAAAAGTGTTTGAACTTAATCCCCTGAACACCAAGTATAATAAATAGTTTGCATTGTATGATTATCAACTCCGTTAAACACAACTAAAATATTACAGTTATCTCTGATCACTTTTGGAATTTGTGTATAACGCTGTGTAACATAAATCACGTCTGTATTTTTATGTCTACCTCGAGAAAATATCCTAGCTGGATTTGATTGTTTGTCAAGCATGACATCATCGTATACTACTGAATTATTAATACTTCCATCAAGATCATCTACAGATGGCACTTCATCAATATCGGTGATAAAGTCAATAACATCACTGTCTTCATTCAGCAACTTTGCATTTTCATTAAAATCTTTAAGTACTTCATAGCATCGCTGATCATCTACAGATGGAGCTGCTAAATACAATTTATCCCACTTGAGCCATCTCATTATCAGATTAAGCAATAATTGTGTTTTGCCTGATCCAGATGGACCTATTATTATCATTCTGATAGAATTCGGTAGCGCTGGGTGATGTTTTACTGGCTTTTGTTTTCGTGTCGCAGAAAAGTCAATTATATCCATATAATAAATAATATGAATTTATATTATGTTCGATGCAGGGCAGCCACGTCCACCACTGGATTAACAACAATAATAACAATAAATAAAAAGCGTACACTGACAGGTAAATGTGAAAGTGCGGCACAAAAAAAGCATAAATTTATTTCAAGTATAAAGACAGGAGGTGATATTGCTGCTTCGTTGGGAAAATTACCAGGATTACCGTGGGCGAAATATCCCGGGGAAAAAACACTTACCGGGTTATAATTATTGTGGGCCTTGGACTCGTTTAGATATTCGTCTCGACAATCAAGATCAACCGCGACCTGGAGAATATCCAATAAACAAGATTGATCAAGCGTGTTACTTTCATGATATTGCTTATCGAAGTAAAGATTTACAACGACGACATCTCGCCGATATCAAATTAATTCATGCCATAAATAATATAAAAGATAAATCACTTCGAGAAAAATTAGCTGCTTTTCTGGTAAAAGCTGGTATGAAAGGTAAAATTATGTTAGGGGCTGGGTAACTGATTATATGATTAGTATAATGGAGTCCATTTATTATTCCCCGAGAGGATATTGGAAGGGCAAAGCGGCGATTAGTACACTCGCTGAAGCTGCAAAGGTTTCACGTGCTGTTGCTGCAGCGTGGTTAGCACGACAAGCAATATGGCAAATTTATCTACCACCACCTAAAAAATTTCAGTATGCACATTTTGATGTCAGCGTTCCCAATGAAGTTCATCAAGCAGATATTTTGTTTTTACCACATGATACCATTAAAACACGTGGACGTAAATCACGCACATATAAATAAGCTTTAACTGTCGTTGACGTTGCAAGTAGATATAAAGAAGCAGAACCACTGTCAACAAAGACAGCAACTGAAGTTGCATCTGCGTTTGAACGAATTTATCAACGTGGTGGTCTACGATGGCCACGGTTGCTACAGGTTGATCCTGGCAAAGAATTTCTCGGTGCAGTATCATCGTTGATGAAGATACATAATGTTAAAATCAGACGAGGACACACCGAAATTCATCGTGATCAGGCAATCGTTGAAAGATTTAATCGAACACTTGCTGAGCGGTTATTTGGATACCAGTATTCAAAGAAAATAATTTATACAGATACAAGATCTCGCGAATGGGTTGCAAGGTTACCAAGTGAGATAGCTGCATTAAATAATGAAATTACTCGTGCAACTTCGATGAAACCTTCTAATGCGATCACAAAGAAACATATACCAATACAACAACGCGAATCTTCCCCTCAACCAGTGTTTGGTAATGTTACCGTAAGATATTTATATGAACCTGGTGAACTTGAAGGAGGTAAAAAAAGAGCAACTGATCCTATCTGGAGTGTGACTACACATAAAATTTCTAGCGTGGTTAGATCCACAGGTAGACCTGCCATCTACAGACTGGATTCAACTGCTCCTCAACGTGGATTTGTACGTGAACAATTACAAGTAATTCCTGAGGACACACAATTACCACCGCGTTCACTTTTGTAAACTAGCACCCCGACGTCGATTACATTCAAGACAGGTTAGCATCACAATATCACGTGTATGGCCAAGATCACTATTAATTCTATCCACGGTAAATTGTTTTGGATTATTACTCGAATATTCCCATAGCATATTACAGTTACAACTTGCACAATGATCATTCTGTCGTTGTTTAAGTGTTATAATTAATTTAGTATCAATATCAAAATCACGATTATTTTTCTTTTGTCACATTGCTTATAACCAAATAGTTTTTTTCTTATTATCCTAATAACTTCAGTGTCACTGATAGTTTGATTTTTATTTTCTGTGGAGTCTATGACAACTCTGTGTAGTTGAGATATTCTCCTGACTTAGATACTGCTAGATAGACTAAATTTGACCATTCTATTCTGTCATCGACAATCCAGATATTTGTATCAGTAAAAGTTAGTCCTTGTGACGAGTGTATCGTTATAGCCTATCCCAATTTCCACGGTGAGTTATTCATACTCAACGCGCTCTCAACAACATCAACATTGACCAAAACAATATCATTTAACACGAGATTTTATTTTTCATTTGTTCCTGGCACTTCAACTTCAATATTTTGTCGTCGAGTATCCGCTGGGCGATAACATAACAGTACAGGTAACGTTGGAAATATTTCTTTGTGTAACATAAATAATTTCTCTTGCAATTCATCACGAACTATTTTTCTACTCGCAACTATCAAATCATTTGGTGTCCACAGATTCCCAAAATCATTTACATGAGTTTCCGAAATTATTTCACGCATTATCTCACATTGTATTCTATCTGTCTGTAGACTGATTAATCTTTTAAATTCTTTCAGGGGCTCATCAATAGCTCTATGATCATCATTTATTTCTTCATAATAATCCACAAATGATTTTAGCCACTCGTGCGGAGATTGACCGCACATAATCACAGCAGTATTTTTTGTCAGTAACCAATCAAGAAATATTTTTAATGTTTCTAACGATACTGTACAAATCTCATCCCAGATGATGATTTTTGGAATATATTTCTCACCCATTCGCTCAGGTGTCCACGTATCCCCACACCATCTGAAGAAACTATGGTATGTACATGATTTTACTCCTCGTTGTTTTATTTCTCTTGCTAGTCTGTGTGTAGGTGTCAACAAAATCATGTCCGACGACAAAGTCGTCAATGAAGAGCTCTGCCGAAATAATTTAATCTCACGTGTTGTTTTACCAGAACCTCCAGGTCCATTGAGATAAATGGTTTTATGTCTAACCACGGGATCGAATACAGATGGTGATGTTGATAATGGTATTTGATTGTCATTACCGTAGTATATTTCTCTGATATTAACATTTGCTGTTTCAGAATAATCAAGTATACTTTCTTGTTTTGTTCTCCACGATCCCCATTCACCGCTACCGAGTAACGGTTTTACCAAATCTAAATATTTTTTATTTATATAAGATGAATCCGTCGCGACTCTGACAGCGTAACAAGGAAATATATTTATCATCGATAATACATTTATAGAAACGTAAGCGAGCATAGAAGATCTTAAATGAGTAAACTGTGGCGAATCACCATCAATATAACTCACTACTGTACCTAGTTTGGTTCCATCTGATAAATAAGCATTGCTTCTGCTTATAAATGTTCGTTTGCTCGTTGTATCAGTAATTATAAAATCTAACTCAGCATCATCCATGATTAATCTTGTACAATGTCGTTTATGATCATTCGAACCGCCTTGAGTAAATTTACCAAATATTTTCCTACCGAGATCTTTTGCAACTTTATTTTCATAATCGATTGTATCCCAATCTTCGCCTGACTCTGTCGGTGAATGTTTCTTTTGTTGTGGTAACCAAACTTGTTTCTGCGAATGATATTATATAATAGCATCACTGACCATCAACGACGTTAAAATCTCCGCATCAAGCATGTGTCGTAATAATACTATTGGAACCCAACATTTTTCTGGGAAATGTCTACCAAACCACGCATAAACGATCGGATGAAGATTATCACGGAATTTAAATGATTTTACATAAGCGAATCCAGTTAAATCAAAATCAGGTAATTGTCCATTTATCGCAACTCTTTTCATCTTGTGTGTGGGATGCCCGAATCGATCAAAGTATTTAGACCATTCTCCGTATCCAAGAAAACGTCCAGGATAACGCGCAACCATATCAACGGATATTACTTTACGATGATCGTATTTGGTATTCCATAATCCGCCATGCCCATACTCGACACAACTACGTCGAACATCTTCGAGGAATTCTGATCGTGCTGGTTTCCATACAATTTTCTTCTGAGCAAAGTGAGCCGCAGCTGATGGAACTGTAAAACAATTATTTAGTAATTGTTCAACTTCAACATCATCAGAATTATATTCATGCAAAAGGCGCTGTGCAAGATTCTTCATTTCGCCGTGAAGAGATTCTGTGCGATAAATTTCACCGTTAGGCCGTACAAATTGATCGTGATATGCAGATTCTGAACTTTGAAATAACCAAACATATACAGGATCGTTCTTGCTAATATCGGCGATAGCATCGAATATGTAATCGTCATAAAATCTAACTGTCCTGTCGCGTGGAAATATTGTTACAGCATCGGTCCATGCATGCACATTATGATCGATGATTGTTATTGGAGCTCCATTTTTTGTATATTTCTGTTTGTACAAAATTTTTCCGGTTAGTATTTTTACTGTTATTGGACATTTTAATTTCTTTTTTAGCTTAGCAACGTCGCTGATAGATGCTCCGGTATCTCTAACTGTTTCTGCCCACTCGTTTATTTTTGTGCGTCTTATATCTGTTAAACCGTTTCCGCGTATTGCTTTTGCGAAATGTTCCATGACACGTTCAGCTACACAATTTATTCTTTAAATTTTCATTGGTTTGAGATCCCCAACGCTGGGTTTATTATTTAGCGGATATATTGCGTATATAACCGCCGTGATAGGATACGCTCGCGCATAATATGGTTTATCGATACCGGTCAATACTCCTGGCTTGGATTTAGTATTTAATGTAACAGTATTATTTCCAGTATCAAACGATATCGGTTAACGTTTGTCACGAATAATCCAAGTATCATCATCTGTCTGCACAATAAATTTTACTAAAATAAGATATCGCTGATTGTCGAGGTAGTTAAGAATATTTTTACCTCGCTCGTCACTCATTCTAGCGTCAACAACAACACCGCTGGTGTTGTCGTTCATAATCCTGAATGTCGACCAAGTATGAGCTGCACCATCGTTGCGAAATTCTTTTGTACCTTCACGGATACGATCGGTTATATCACTATTTATGAAAGCCAGATCTTGCATTGAAAAATTAAATTTAGATTTTGGTAATTTGTCAAGATCAAATCTTGCCGTGGAAGGTTCAATTGTGGATAATCTCTCAAGTTCCTCCACACTATATTTAAAGCAAATATATATGTTTAATTAAACATTAATTATATATATAATGATTCAAACAAACAAGCGATGATGATGGCTTATGATTGGATTTTCAACTCCTTGTAATAAATCATGCGCAAATGAATTTTGTGGCCAACTTATGCAAAGCTATCGTAGTGGTAGTCTAGAACCAAAACCGTGTTTACGATGCGGTGTTGGAGTCAGAGGAGAAACACGGTTATGTGTAGCGTGTGGTGGTAAAATATACAGAGAGCTGAAACGATATTATGATAAGAAGTCTTCAGGTGAGTCTCCGTTAAAAACCGCTGAAGACTATCTGACCAGATTTCAAGATTATCATTAAGACAAATAATATTATATATACAAATGGAACAAAATAAATTTGTTAAGCATCCCGTCATTAAAAATTATGAAGCGTCTCGTGATGATGTCATTAGACACTGTCAACGAAAAAAACCAGTTGGTGTTGTTATTAATACTGGTTATCTCATATTTCTTGCTGGAAATAAAATGTATCTATCTCATAGATTCGTATTTGAATGTTTTCATGGGGTCATTGAAGATGGACTTGTAATTGATCACGTTGATCGAAATCGGAAAAATAATAATTTATTTAACCTGCGGGTTATTACACCATGTTAGAATTCTGCACTTGGAAATACTGGTAATAATTCTAAAACTCCTAAGTCGGTTAAATCCACTAATATAGATAGTGGTCAAGAAATAATTTTCCCATCAATGAATGCGGCTGGTAAATATTTCGGTATTTGCCGTGCTTCAATATAATTTATTGCAAATAATATTACCAGATAGGCATATTCAGTTAAATACTATCAAAGAATTAGATTACGGTATATGCAATGAAGAGAGATAAATCCGTCATCACTGATAGAGCAATCAAGTAGTTGTCTCCTTTTTTTGTTATTGCTTATACATATTCAGTGATAAAAATCCGTTCATTGTTGATAGAGCAACTGAGCAGCTATGGTACTACAGTCTAATCGTAGTATTTACATATCTCTCCAGTCCAGACATCTCAACGTTGTGGAAGTATTAATTGCAGAAAATATACCCTCAAACAGAACATAAAAAACTCAGCCGTGATATTATATTGTACACATATAGATCGCAGCAGACGACATGTGCATCATTGTAGCTGGTGGAATGTACTAGAACAATATCGATCCAGTGTATTTACTGATACAGTTCTAGTCCTTAACAGTGTTACAGTGTTTTAATAAAACAGAAACGGCAGAAATATATAACATTGCAGAATTTATTCAGAATCAGAATATTATTTCGGTGTCCATGACATTGTCACTATGAGGCAGTGTGAATATTGATATACTTAAATTTAACTGTAATTCACAACAGCTCCGATAGCCGTGTGGTTATGGCGTCCGAACTTTGTTCGGAGTGCGGATCAACTAGTGTAGACTCTCTGCGTGTTCGAGTCTCCAAAAATGCTAAAGATATATTATCTTGCTTTCGGCGACAGATGCTATTAATTGGGGGCGCAAGCAAGCCCCATGAGATTTCATGTAACCCTCACCATGTTGAACAACGTGGTGAGTGCAGTTTTGCATTTACCCCGGGGTTTGATTGGGGGGGGGGGTACATGAAATCGCTTGCGTCCCCAAAATAAACAGTAGGGTGATGTGAACTCGTGACCTTGTGACCTCACTGAAGGGTACCCACATAGGGGCATTCAGAAAGAATGTCCGCCGGACCAAAAAGTCTCAATAAGGTGCCTGTGGACCATAAGACAGGTCTTAACCATGAAGAGTGCCTGTGGCTTGATGCCCCAACAAGGACTTTTAGGATCTTATTGGCAAAAGACTTTACGGGCAGAAGGACCCCAGTGGAATGGTAGACTGAGCATCATAGCTGCTGTTTATTTTTGAATTTATAAAATATATTTTTATTTTTATGTGATTCAGAAATAATTTATCTGATTCAGAATATATTTTTATATTTATCTGATTCAGAAATAATATATTTTTATATTTATCTGATTCAGAATATATTTTTATATTTATCTGATTCAGAATATATTTTTATATTTATCTGATTCAGAATATATTTTTATTATAATAAAATTTTATTTTTTATGAAATTCAGTCAGATTTTCTAAATTTGATAGGTAATATACCCATCAAAATTGTGACTTTGGTCAGATTTTCTGAATTTGATGGGTATTATACCCGTCAGTGTTGCAATTTTGTACAGATTTTCTAAATTTGATAGGTATATTACCCGTCAGCGTTGCGAATTCTGTACCGATTCTGTAAAATATTTTATTTTTTATAAATATTTATTCTGATTCAGA
The DNA here is from genome assembly GCA_016617855.1 of Megalonaias nervosa. Taxonomy (NCBI): domain Eukaryota; kingdom Metazoa; phylum Mollusca; class Bivalvia; order Unionida; family Unionidae; genus Megalonaias; species Megalonaias nervosa. Next base: position 18,590 of record JAECUM010047799.1, read on the forward strand.
TTTTTTATAAATATTTATTATGATTTAGATTTTTTTATGAATTCTGTACAGATTTTATGAATTTGATGGGCAATATACCCAACAAAATTGTGACTTTGGTCAGATTTTCTCAAATATTTTATTTTTATTCAGAAATATTTACTCAGAAATATATTTTTATTTAAACAAATAATTTATAATATATAAAATAATGAATCACGAAAACATCACATCAATTATTTCTGCTATTAAGAAATTACAAAACAGCGGCGTGAAAATATCTGACCAACTTGATCCTGAAAAAATAATGAGCGACTTTGAATCATTACAATTTCGGAGGTCAGAAAATAGATATACCTTGCCCGCCGATTATAGATTTATAAAGATAATTCAGCAGGTAATGTTACGATCGCTGGCGGCAATCACGGATGCGCAGGTGAAATTATTTGTTCCTCTTTCACGGGCCATCGAGCGGGTTAGGTTAGAATTATCTCACAAATACGAAACGAAAAGATTCGTACACGCTCGTATAAAACAGCTGAGAGATATCATGGCAGTGGCTGCGTTACCGACGGAGTTGATAAACGAAGACGCGGAAGAATTACTGGCTAAAGATAAAGACGACGAGTGTGACTGTAGTGACTGCGTCACCAATGACAACGTCACCAGTGACAACGACGACAAAGAAGCTAGAATACACACTTGTAAAGTTGTCCCAGCTAATTTTAAACCGTAAAAAAATAATTGTTGTATCATGATACAAAAAAAATATTTTATCCTTAACGTTATCTTTATTTTTTTTTATTTTTTTTTTTGCTTGGTGTTTTCTACGATGACGTTGATGACGAAGTCATTACGAACGCACATACAGGTTTACATACAGCGACTCCGACCTATGATCAAGCAAGTGGCCATTTTGGTCAGTAAGTTTGAAATGTATCCGTGATAAGAGACGACTGTGACATCGCAGATAAACAACATTGATTGGTTCTGATACAATCAAATAACCTGGAGGGACTTGAGGGGCAAATGAATAGAGAATGTTGGGCCTGGTTGGATGTATCAGTGTCCACTTGATAACTGCCGTCGACGACGTCACACACTAGATTAACCGCGATCGTCTAAGTGATGTTGACGATGCCTGGAGCAACATGACTTTTTAATTTTAATAAATTTTTCCTCCGTTGTCAGAAATTCATTCAGTTGTGGTTCCGGTGATAATAACCTCGCAATTACAGGTTCAACTTCAGGCAAACCTAACACTGATCTGATCGTAGATTGATAAATGTCAACGGCGTAATCCGGCGACAATATTTCAACGGCCAACGACAACGTTGGCTCGTGAACAGTAATAGCGTTGAAACTCTTCATTGATTTGTTCTATTTGATAACTTCCCGTTGGTACACTGACTGCTTGCCAATCTGGTGTTCGATCGGGTTTATTTTTATTTGCAAATACTAATGAATTCTTCGGTTGTAATCCACCAAACGACGTTGACCTAATGTTGGGCCAGCTATGATAAACTCGCAATTGCGCTAGACCTATCTCGGAAGCTGGTATTGCAGTTGGAAAATTAATACTGAATTCAGGCGAAGCTGAACTCGCTGATATCATTGTGGTTCTTACCGGAGCAGTATTAGTGACGATCTGTTGTAGTAATTCCCTTGACTCGGTCATTATTATACTATTATTATTTTAAATCCTGTTCAGAAATTATTTCATTGACGACGCTATCGTTGACGACGACGGTGACTGCGTCGTTGACGACTGCGTCGTTAACGTTGAATACTTCATTGTATATCTTTATTGCGATACTGAATTCTTCGTCAGATATTATTCCATCATTGAGCGACGAAGAAATCAACGATGATAATTTAGAATATGCGGTCTTGCAGTATGTAATTTCATCGTGCACTCGTTCAATTTTTCATTCGTGCACGTATTTATCTTTTTCGCGATAATATTAAATATTCCAGCGATCGACGTTGACGACGAAACAATGATTGTTACAACTATTGGCGCTGTCATCGTCGCTAGCGATGCTAATACTACGCCGGTTCAAGCAACTAGCGTAGAAACCGAATAAGCCATGATATCTACGACGGTTGCACTTCTACGATATTTCTTTATTTTTACTGTATAATCATCGATGATGGTTTTTAATTTATTCTGCCATGTCGTTACTTAATCGTATCTGTATTGCTGAACGTCTATCATTATACTTTAGTTGTTTTCTAAGACAGTGATAAATGCCAGACACCACCAGTAACGTCTCGGGGGTATTTCCGTTGATATCAACGTAAATGTTTCTTTGGTGTCTTTGGTTAACATCACCAGTAGAGGATTATGATATACATTAGGCGACGATGAAGTGGCCGCAGTAATTTTCAAACCATACATGGACAGCCTGTATAATCCAGTTACTTCTGCGGTATATTCGAGAATGTTATTGCGCAGTGTCCACGTTCATACCCCAGACGCCCCCTTGTACGTGATGTTGCTAATTTGTTTGTGTGGAATTTTAATCAGACTAATTTTTTCATTGATATTAGGAATTCCACTGACAATATCCTTGAGTTTTGTATCAATGTCGGTGAGTTTAATGTCAACGGTTGGTGGACTTCCAAAAAATTCTTCAGCGGTTTTGTTAAGTTTTTGAAAATTTCTACGAGTATTATTAAACGCACCTACATGAGCGTCATACTTGGCTCGAAGTGTATTTACTTTATCATTGATCCTGGTATCGCTATCATCCACATATTTCTTCGTTGCGGCATCTTCGTCGCCGTCTGGTGATCGTAGAGCAACATTTTTTTTTTCGAATTCATGTTAATTTCGCCGGTCATAATACCCCCGGTGGATTTTAAACGATCAGAAACACTTTCTCGAATTTCATCTCGATTTCCGCAATAGATATAGATGAATCTCTGATCGTTCCGATGTTAGTAAACGTTGCAATGTTACCTTCGGTTGATCCAAGAACTCTACGAAGAATTTCAGTCCACTTTAGGTTACTCGTTTTCAGAACACCAAATTGATCCTGAAATACAACAAACTCGTTGGCGTCTACGGATGTTAAATTCGTCAACGATGCAAAGTCATCCTTGGCAACGTAATCTGATAAATTTAAGTTGAGTTGTTTTTTACCAGGCGCCGTAGCAGGTCTTCCGTAGATATCTACTATTGTTATGTAATTTTTCAAAATAACAATCACTGATATTTAGAAAGAGTATAATCGTGGACGACTTTGTGAGGAGGTTTTGTTGAGTCCGATATCGCGTCAAGAACCGTTAATACTTCACGTCCACATATCGGCGGATCAAACATGGTTTGCGTGGGTAACGTTGAATACCAAATAGGTACGTCCCGTTGTGAAATATATTTCATAAATTCTACAGGTGGCGCCAACCCGTATGAATCAAAATAAACAAATTCCACGTGGATCAATGGCGTATGCGACCCAGTGAGTGCCAGGCCCCGTTGATGAATCAAGATTGATAATACCTGTTTCTGACAGTGCCGGAGTTTTCGGTAATTGATCACGCATAAAAACACCTCTACAATTCTTTATATTTAACTGATTAGCGGCGTTGATAAGATCAAACTTCGATAGTGGAACTATCGTTGAGTCCCTGGAATTCTTAACCCGCGCCCCCACACATTGTTTGGTCGAGACCCTGGAAGTCTCAGACCGTGACTTTTTCGTTTCCCTTTTTTAAAATCCTTTTCCCGTTGCTTTCTTTAATGCCATTGCAGCAGCTATCCCAACTGCACCTAATGCTGCAGCTTTTGCAACAGCTGGAGCGGCTGCGGCTATCAACGCTGGAATAGCTGCGAGAAGTGGAAATATTCCTCCGGTTTTAATAGTATTCTTGATTGCACCCACGGAAAGATTTAATCGTATTCCTTTGTTGGTGTGTTTAGCTTCGTTGAATCTCTTAAATTGACGCTCGGTCAACGATAGTTTATTTGCACCGCTCATTTGATTGTGTTTTAATGCTATTTTTGTTCCGCATCGTGATGCTAACGGTGATTGTAATCGTTTAATCTGACCCTGGATCAGACTGACACTGACATGATAATATGATATTTATGATATATATTTGATTTCTAAATACTGATTTAAATCACCGCTTGCGTATTCTCTACGGGACTATCAACGACTCTCATGCGGCCACCAACACCTTCAAGTAACATTGTTTTATCGGATAATATAACCGCGATTGATCTGTAATTAGCAATAGGCCCTCGCGTCACACGAAATCGAAAATATATATCAACGACGGACTGTCTAAACAAATCCAAGTGTTCCAGTGAAAAGTAATGGATCGGATACAGCGTGGTAAAATCCCGCTGTGATATTTGTAAACCAGTATCAATATTTTGATCACGTCCCATAGACGTCATCAGATGATGATAAGCACATGCAACACTGTTTTATTCACAATTTAACAAAATATCCTCGGCTGGTTCTTGATGCCCATTTATTCTCAGCGACACTTCGGAAACACCGAGTTTGTCAAATATCATTGAACTTTTTGTTTGATTGTTTAATCGTTCAACATTCTGAAGCACAAGAAATATATGTCGCGGTGCAGATACACCTTGATGTGATGCTATTTGCCATGTAAATAAACCATTAATGTTACTCTGGATAGAATCAGTTGTCATTGTTAACCATGACAATGTTGATCTACCGCCGTTTCCCATAAAAGAAAGTATCCGCTGTTCTTCAGATAACGATGGCGTTAATACTGGCATCCACAATGAAAGTTTTGTCAGTGTAACTTTACCATGAAGTGCTCTAGTTGCAGCTGGATCAGCTCCTTCAGCGTGCCATGTTGCATCATCGTCTGTGGCTTTTCTTACAAGTTCAACTGTATGTTTAGCTCCAAAAATAACATTTCTACAAAATCCAAAGATGTGTGACATTGGAATCGCACATGAAAATCTTTCATCATCACCCAGCATTGTTCGACGTGACGCGAATCCCAAGTTGAAATTTTCATTCATTGATACAACTGTATCCCCAGCTGCATTTAATGTTACATTTCTGTTTTCTGGTTCATTAGTTGTATCTTTGGCAAACATCATTGATGGACCAGCTGATCTTGAGTAATCATCCCTGTATCTTGCAAGACCAAGTATTGTTGTGGCAACGTCAATGTCGTTATGACAAATCTCAATATCTCGTCCATCAATGTTATATGCGGCACTTTTAATTAACGCTATAATACAATTATTGACAAAACCAACTCGATCACCAATTCCATAATCCGTATTATCGAATTTTAAAAGTCTACCTTCGACTTCAATAAATGCCTCAGCAGGTAAGAAATATCTGCTTGTATCCTGAACTTGTAATTCAATTCTTCCACGCTCATCAGGTACACGTGCATCATAAGAACAAAATTGATAATCACGCACAGAGTCATCCTTGAGAACTGGTGCATCCATGTCAAATGCGGGATCAGACACACGTCTGAACATTCTTATGTTGGTACTGTTCGTTTAATACGGAGAAGTTTGTCTCGGAGATGTTTATCTCGGAGATGTTTATCTCGATAAAGTTGACGAAGTTTATCTTGAGAATAGAGCACTTCAGAAAGTCCACTTCCCGCTATCAAACTTGCCGCTATATTTTTTTCACGATCTTTGGCGATTTCTGTTAATTTTTGATTAGCAGCTTGATTTATTATTTTACTGGTGTCTGCGCGCATCAATTCAGTGCTGGGTAATTTTACTGGCTGAGATTTTTGTCGAATTAATCGTACTAGTCTATCCTTGATTGCAGAAAATGCTTTATTAGCAACGTCACCAACAGTATAATACCTTTTTCACGAATAACGTCAATAGCTTTCATGCCTAATTGAATTGTAATCGGTATTGCTTTTGGGGCTATCCTCGAAAATAAACCCTTAACAACATCACCGAATCCATCTCCGTATAATTTCTTGTATACAGGTAATCTTGACTTTACCACCCTGACCATGGTTGGTCTACGATGATTGACGTGTATGATTATCTATTATAATTAATTATTTAACTGTTTAATCAGTGACTGGCGACCTTGGCACGCTAGTGCTAGTCGCTATAATAATCATCGGTAATTTCATTAATGACAGCCCTATAATCATTAATATCCATGATGCCACCGGTAAATAATCGTTGACAAATGGATGAGATTTCGTTGGTAATTTCAGGAGAATTATTACCAGCTCGTTTTCCGCCAATAAGAATTTCTGATCTGTCTACGTCGGCTACGACACTGTTAGGACAAGTAACAAGACCACTTCCTCGAGCATTAGTACCACTCCAAGTTGTGCCTTTGTCATCTGGAGATCCTTCTGGGGAATGAAATATTTTATCGCTGGATGATGTGGACAATTTTTCTTGTGGTTGTTGTAGTCTTATTGAAGATAGTCGTTGTCGTCGTTGTTGTGTTCGTTGGTCTAGTTCTTTTTGTCGTTGTTCTTGTTCTCTTTGTCTTGTTCTTGTTCTCTTTGTCGTTGTTCTCCTTCTTGTTGTAGTTGTAGAAATATATATATTGTTCTTCTGCTCTATAAGTGCGAAAGTTGTATGTGTTTGTTTATTACCTGAAGATATTCCATATAATTTGGATTTTCGCTTCGAACTTGATCAACGTCATAGTATATGCGAAATATCCATTGTACCAAATTTCTCGACTTATAAAATCATTAGTGTATTCAGATTTTAAAAATCGTGATCGATCATTATAACCATTAAAAGCAATAAGAGCTAAATTTTTAATATTTTGAGAATTTTTAATATAATTAATAGCATCTTCTGTGAATTTATTAGACATATTAACCCTGACTCGTGCTCGTTCTGGTTCTTGCTGAGTGTCATCTTCCGCTTGGTCTTCTTCCTTAGGTGCTTCCGGGGTTGGCATTGCAGTAGCTATTTCTCCGGAAGTTCTCGTAGAATTTTTTTTGTTGTCTTTTTGGTTCGCTCCGCTATTTTCTTAGTTTCTTTCGCTGTCTCCGCTAACACAGGAACAATACCTTTAGTAGTTTCAGTGATATGTTTAAATAATTGTTCTGCGGATTCCGTAAATTCTTCTTGTGTCTGTTGACGCTCTTGTAATTGTTGTCTGACAGAATCACGGAAAGGTAGATATTTCCTAATTGCTTCTAGTCTCCCTCGAGCTAATCTTGCTGAGTGAGCTTCATCAATCATTATTATAACGCAATGGTTTAATTACAGCAGCAGGGAGGGTGAGCTGACAAAAATGACGCGGACGATTACATAAACGATCACTCACAAAATTTTATAACCACGGATGTCAACGCCGAAGTAACAGCGCGAACTAACCCCCGGTGATCTCATGACTTGTGATACTATGGAAAGTTAGAGGTTTCAGTTTGACGTTATTGACCTTTTTTTAATTTTTTTTTCGTGTGAATCTTTGTTTTAGATATGTTTGCTCGAATCCAATTTTGTAGGGTTCACCTTCCCTGCTGCTTTTTTATTCCGACAATTTATTAAATTGCACCATGACATCGTATGATCCAGGAAAACGTCATTCAAAGAATAATTGATTTTATATTATTCAAATAGATATTTTGCTTCAGCGCCAGTGAGGTGAAAATCATAAATGCTTCCTTATGCACGTTTAACATCATATCATTAGAAAGAAGAACAAATATTCCAATAAATTAAATTTTTAATTAATATTCTCTTTGTAAGCCTGTTCAAAGCGTATGAATTCATTATATTTTAAACATTTGTCGTTAATTTCATATATTTACTTCATTATATCAAACTGTGATCCTCAGATGTATTCAATATAGTCATGTTACGGATTCATGTGTTGAATTATTTCCTCTGCGTCCTTACCTACATTTTCCACAATATTTTATATCGTTGAAAACTAGCTCCACAGAATTTTTCTTCTTGTGGTGAAAAATGGCTTAAAGAATTGCCACATTCGATAATATTTTATCCACACAGTCACTTTTCCTGCCATGTTGCAAAGCCATTTAAAATATAAATATAAGGTTATTTTCATTACTGTAAATAAACATATCAAAAATTGTAAAATATATATTTCTTATACATTTTTATCAGATTCATATTCTGTTGCTCCCTTCTGTCTGAAATTTAACTGTTATCTATTAGCACTTGTATGTTTGATTTCTGAGCAATCATAACAATATAAGCGTGCAAAATCCAAATACAGGAAGGAGAATGCTATTAATCTTTATCAGATAATATTCGTTATATAGTAGGTTCATTCATTTGACTAATGTTTCGTTGATTAATTAGGAATGTATTAAGACCGGAACGTAGGTTATGAGTCAGACGGATTATATAACCGAAGAAAATAAAAACGGGCAATGCACGTTCTAGAAGTTTTCATTTGGCTGTGTATTTTTAAATCTAACAAACCTTTTCCCAAGTAGGCGACAACTTTCAATGCTCTGAATCTCTTGTAGCTAGTTTGCGCAACAGATGTCAACTACTTAATCAGATCGTCTCTGCTATATGATGGTATCGTTTTTCCTGGGCGCAGCGGAGACGAATGATAAGTTTACTCCGAATGAATTAGTATACCATAGTATTAGAAAATGATAGACATTAGTCGTACACTAATGCTGCCGCTTAAACTGAAGAAACCTGTACTTCTGGTTGACTCGGTGAGAGGCCTGATTTGCAAAATTCATTGATATGCCTTTCTTTGGAATATTGAAAGGATAGAAATCTGTCATCACACAGCTTGAGTCTCATAAAATGATGTTTCCAAAGTGGTTTGATCTGGCAACTTTATGACATGAATATCACGAAAGCTACTCAGGAAATAGTTCTTGCTTGACATTAGACTTTAAAATGCATGTAACAAAAACAAGAACGATTTTTACGGGGTGTTCTTAATCAGAGTACCATTTAAGCATATACTGCCTAAATTCGACTTCATGCAGTCAACTCTGTCAGATATTAGTTTAGATAGAGATCATCTTAAAAAATCTAGTATCTTAAAGTAAGAAAGAAAGTTACAATTTCAATATATATGTTTAATGTAAATTAAAAATAAATATTGGTCTGACATTATATAGATCATTTAATATTTATTCCATACACAGGTTGGTGCAGATGGTTTCGAGGTATTAATATAAAGAATTAAAAACAAGGTATTAGATACATAAAAGGAACGTCATTAATATTATCGCATTGCATATAGAGCTAAATAAAGAAATTATCTACGAAGCATCGGATCACACTATATCGATGGGCTACAAGGATATAAAAGTAATAGCGGATAGACGTGGAGGTTGTACTGAAAAATTCTGCCCCAAAAGACAACCAAGGACTCGTTAAATCGAAATGAGGAATATATAGTTAACATTCATATCACTTGGTAAAGTACCTGCAATCAATAAGTATAATGTAAATACTGTAATTCAGGAACTAAAACCAGCAATTTATGATGGACAATTACTAATTGTACCTTTCATATATAAAAGTGTATGTAAGAACAATTTTCAAAACAATGGGAGAATAATAAACCACGAACTGGATCTTAAGAAAGTAACTACTCTACGTTCAATATATGATGTATATACTGAAACATGAGAAAAAGTATTTAAAAAAACCCCCGATATTCTCAAGATGAAAAAAAATAATATTTATCGCAGACAAGGACGATTCAGGCAGTTTTCTGTTCTAATTTTAAATGATTGAAATTCAATACATAACAGAAAGGAAAATGTAATAGAGAGACAAAAATCAAGTTCTTAAAACAAAAACTTGAAAAAAAACAAGTAACATTTGAAGAAACATGATTATGCTGCATCCCCTGGTAATGAGGATATATTTATAAATTATTGTAGTTGCGTAAATGCTATATAAATCATGATATATAACACAAGCTAATAATAACTGGTGTTAAATACGAAATATAGTTTGATGTAACGAATAATATATTGAAAAATTGTATGAAATAATATTGAGCATATTTTAATATAACCAAACAAGCCAAAAATGCAACCTATACTTTTACTGGAATGAATAACTGAAGTTTAGAAGGACACCAGTGGCATCTATACCCGACTACAAATAGGCTCGGGCAAATTTTGAAAACATGATAATGGAGTGGGTAGGAACTTTAATTATCGGTAAATATATCGCAAACGATGTAATTCGGAAACTATTAGATCAACATGTAGTCGGACGATTCCTATACATTTGACTATGAAGAGCAATTTATTAAAAGATACCAATATTTCCATAAAAGGATTTATTGAATGAAAGCTGACACCAATTTTCTCAAAAAGGTTCATTTAATCAAACGATGATCAGCGAAAACGCTATAGAAGAACAATTACAAGGATGATAAGTGTTGCAATAAACATATCTAATGAACTGAATGAGTGATAATAAAATATAATCCACAGTGGTGATGTAAGCACCATCTGTATCTGTTCTCTTGCTATTATTCTCTGTCAGAAGGTTTCCTATAAACGAAGGTTAATCACTGTAGCCAAGTGAATCTGATAAATCGTGAATTCCCATCCATGGATGTGTTTTAGTGCAATGTCGAAAATTTCCACCTATAATCAAATGTTTATAATGCAATTGAGCAATAATGAGTGCGTATTTCCTAATAAATGGGCTTAGTGAGGGTATGTTTTCCACATTAGTGTTCACCGCTACAAAGCCATTGAAAATGACGTATCGCAGAGAATGTGCACGAGGAAAGCGCTCTGAATATCCATCAGGACAGTTGGAGATATTTGCACATTTACCTTATAAGATAAGGCTCCGCTTCGTCTGTCCAGTAAACATAATCCCAATCGGGAGGATAAATATGTGGGTATTATCCAAAGTAAGAGCATTACTGTGGATTATTCTTTCTTTCGGAATTGCATGTATAATGCAAGAAACTTTATACGGCTTCGTTTCAAATGGACATATTTCTTAGTTGTCGATATTTCAAGCGCTGGGAATTCATATCGATACGTTATTGTCAAATGTTACTATTAAAAAAAAAAACATGACACGGACACGTCTCGGTCAACAAATATACATTACATCAGAATCGCGGTTATTCGTCTGAATTTGTATCCTCCTCAAACATGAGGTTTGTAAAAAAGCACCATGTAGATACAGTAACTATCAGACAGTACTTGTCCATGTATATGTCAAAATTGTATTGATTTGAAATAGGCATGTACTTATACCTTAATGAAATCAATTGTGTTTTCAACTGTTTCCTAGGTAAACAGTTTTAAAATTTCGTTTGCTTAAAAGAAACCTAACATATAACTAACTAATCTTCATTAATTTGCCACTATTTGGTTGGAACCCACTCGTGTATATTTTAATGTATTTGTGAATGCTTACTATATATTATACTTTATCTCGTGATAAGTATTAGTTTCGAAATCCATGCCTACAGTAATCAGGATTGGTTTGCATCTACTGTGACAAGATAAACGAGTTGGGATTTCCGGATTTACAACATAACACGTTTGATGGTGAAACAAATACAATGTTTATTGATGTATGACTTGAATCAGAAAGAATTATGATTAATACGTGCGTTTATAGATCCAAATATTGGACAAATTAACAAATACGCACAAACCTAAAACATTTAATAAATATAAATACAAATAAATGACCGACAGTACAAGGAAAAAGGTGAACAAATCATAGCAATTCCACACGATGAAATGAATAAAAGAATGACGTGTTTAACTCATAGTAAAAATGATGTGTTCACTTATCTAGTGAAAAATGAGATATTGTTTGACTCAGATAGTAAAATGATGAATTGATTGGAGAGATATCATACAAACATATCTTATGCACTCCAAAACCCCAAAATTGACCACGGCTAAAAGATTACATGCATGGAGTAACAAAAGAAACACTCTGTCAAAATCACACTTGGCTATCAGTCACACCGGTCAATCAACCAAGTATCATAATAGGTAGTCACCGACCACCATTCAATTCCTTGGTCAATCAAGCAATCAGCTCCCACTAATCCAGTTTGCAAAGCCCGATCACCTGCTACTTGACCAGCAACACTGTTCACTCAGCTCTACGGCTGCTGTGGTTAATTTATATGGTTAGCTCTATAGCTGGTACCACGACTACGATCACAATGGATCACTCTAATCACTATGGTCACTCTGGTCAGCTCTACAGCTGGGTCACTCTGGTCAGCTCCACAGCTCTACTCTGGTCAGCTCTACAGCTCTACACTCTAGTCAGCTGAAAATACATCCAACACCGTCTTCTACTTATGACACGGCATATAGGATAAAACGTAATGACGTTATATACGGTAAGTTATACGAATCACATTATCGGTATTTATCGGTATAATAGTACAAAACAATAAACAGGTTCAGAAGTGAACCCGTGTCCGATAAGATTCCTATGGTACTAAACGTTTCTTAAGAAGATGCAACTTTATATTGTTCATGTAAATCTCCTGCTAAGTCACAAACAAGAATAGAAAGTATTGCATTATACCACGCAAGCCAAAGCTACATAGAAGATGTACAAACATAAACGTAGCAGTACGATAGTTGTAACTTACAATATACAAAAGAAATAATATACATAAGACATTAATAAATTACATACCTATACAGCTGAAGATGTGCAAGTGCCTAAGTAGACTGCTTACTGACAAAATTCTCCGTAAGGTGAATATATCACTTTAGGGTGAGGAATTTGTGCGCTGAAAAAAAATCGGTTTTTCCTATCGAAAACACTTCGCACGTGCGGGATAGGATGAACCGAACTCACTGTTTCGGAATAATGTACAATATACAAAAATCACCCTCGGGTATCGTAGTACACATAAAAAACAAAACAAACTAAACCCGAGTACATATATGTAATAAATAGAGAGATTTATACAATTCTGTGACATCTGCTATTCCGTCTCCTCTGCTTCCTGCGCCAAGTATTATTCTTCTTCCTTTCCTGCCACTTCATTTTACTTGTTCGAATTAATAAAAATTATAAGATATAGAATAATAAAGGATATACCAAATCGGTTTGATTTTTATTTGATCACTAAAGTAAAAGCTACGAAATAGTTTACTTATCTGCATGTTTTCGTTTCATTTCGTATCGAAAACAAACCAAGCTTGCGTTCTTAATTTCGGATAAAATATTAAAAATATATTGAGTGTAGATTCTATGTCATGGTCAAATATAGCCTTGTATCAAAACTGTGATTTTAATTTCGGTGCTAGCATTATAATCTTAGGAGAATAGTAAAGATAAAAGAACTAAATGCCTTGTGTAAATGGTCAAATATGTATACTTTCTTTTCATAATGAGTTAGACAACATTTGACAAACACTGTTTTGTACTTTATTTATTTAATTTCTGAATTATGTGTTGGCCTATTTTTTTTTTTTTTTAAATAGTTACCCTTTACACAAGCGTAAAATAGAACATTGAGAAAGATATTTATATAAATAAATGCTAACTAATTTTGGTGGTCTAAAGATCACTATTTTGAACAATAACTAAACATTATTTATAATATTACGAATTCAAGAGACATACATTAATATCTTTTTTAAAAAACAATACATCGAGATGACCTAAAATCTTCGACACAAAATATAATTTCTTGAATATGATCACAGCATGTTCGAATTCAATCAAAGGATTAAATCAGGTAAATTTTATAATTATCTGGCTTGTGGTAGAGTAGGATGAGAAGACCGGAGTAATCAGTGGGAGATGCACACTACACTGAAATAGTAACAGACAATGTTTGTATATGTTTATGTATATTTTTGTGTTTCGAATTAAATTATTTTTATATTGATGCCTCAGGACTAATATTAAATATATCGATGTATGTCAATGAATGCATATCTTGATATGCTATATGAGCCCACATATGGTTTGTAAAAGACAATTTGTAAGGCTCAAATCTCACCCCGTTCATTCTCCACTGCTCGCATTGCCATTTGCGTAGCGCGGACAAGCACTGCACTCTGCTACACTGCATTGATAGCAAGCTGTTTAATCCTGGATCGGCAGTTGGATTAAAATATTCGAGTGGTGTTAAATATACATAAGTGTTGTTTGTTAATTCCTTTTCTTCTGTTTGTTTCGAATACTCCCTAAACAAATATGCGAGGAACCTTGGTCCAGTTGAGTCATGTTCGTTTGCAAAATAATAAAAGCTCTGCAGATTGTTAAGAACGTTTTTCATAAATGCGTGCCGCTTGCTGCAAGCCATGAACGCGGTACTGGCTTGCTCATAAAAATTTGTGTACACTATAGACTGGAAGTGTGGTTATTGAGCAAGGAAACAATACTATTTCTTGATCATTGGATCCAATGGACGCACACTTTGTACATCCAAATCACTATATACTCCACCATAGTAAAATAATATCATATCACTCATGGAATCGGTCCGGTTCAATGGGTTAGCATAGTTGTCGTATAAGGAAAGAAGATTGGGATAATGATCGTGTATGAATCGTCGCGTGCTTTGATCTCTCCAAAACATGTACTGCCATGAGATATGATTATCAATGAACGACTCTATGTACTTCCTGAATTGTATAGGAATCTGCTTTGTATTCCATTTTTGGTGCAAGATTCGCTCAATTCCATCTAGTCCAGGCACTGGCAAATCGTCCATGTTTGTTGTCTTTGGTGGAGGAAATGTTTTATATTGAGTAGAATCAAAAAAACTATTATGAAAAGTATCCAAGAAATCTATGTTTTCCTCAGGATCCAGATATTGGCATGGGGTACAAACAGAGATCCCGCATCGTTGTTCTGTAGTGTATGAATGACACAATGAGCAAGAATGCGCACAGCAAAATGAATGCCGTTAATACTAATTTAGGTTTTCTTCCTTGACGCATCCTTATGTTTTCAAATATTGCCTACAAATGGAAAGAAAACAATAATCACAAAAAGTATATTTGGGTAAAGGAATCAAATCTGTGCTTGAATTGTCGGTGTTCCAATATCATTTTTAATAAGTTCTTCAAAACATAATGTTTTGTTTGAACTACCTTCATGTATTGTGTCTCATTGCCAAGCAATATCTAGTACTTTCGTCAACAAATCATATTCACCTCGATCTCGAACATTATTAAATGAAAAATTGAACACAAATGTCTTTAGGCTCAGTTTCATAACAATACATAAAAAAATGTCGCCACAGGAATGTCATAGAGCTTGACATTTTCAAAAGATTGGATCAAATCAATGCTCATATTTGTTACAAATGAAATTTGCAATATTGAAACGAAATGAAGATTTTATAACCTTTTGAAAAGAGAAACAAAAATAAAGCAATAAATCAAAATACGAACACTTTATATAATTACAATTCGTATCTTCTGAGAAGTAATACTTTTTATGATAACCATGTTTGTCTGAAAATTTGTCCTGCATATACAAATGATGAAGTCTGGTTTGTTTAAGAGTTTGATGATTAGAGAACGACTCGCATTTGGATTAGCATATAACAAAATAATAAACAAAACTTATGTTTGTATAAATATTAGGTACATTTATTATTTTAAACGAGCACGAAATGATTTTTGTAAACAATTATAATTTGAATTAATGGTATCTAAAACATTTTAGAAGCGTAAGGTTAATATATTCAACTTCTACTTACGAGTAAGGCAACTGTTTGTACTGCCGTATTTCTCAAAACATCTTCGAAGTAAGTTAAGTATTTTGTTGCAGAATTGTATCTAGGCAAAAATAAGGATTTAAAATGATCGTCAGAAAAAAACATAAGAACTATGCAGGTATTAAAAACCAGTTGTATTTACGCCTGTCATAAGGATGAACTTATTATAGCATAATGTTGTCGTTCAGTCCGTCTGCTACAAATTTAACTTTTGTGTAATAGACGTGCCTTTTCTAGAATCTATGGTTATCCAACCTTCTGGATAGATTCCAAATGGGAAGAATCCGATCCATAGTGGATTCCACATGTCAAGGGCTGATGTCATAGTAGCTGAGATTAAACCTGTTTTTCGCACAATTTGGTTTAGTTCTCTAGAACTATATTTACGTATCAGTGTAAATATATTGTATTTAATGCAAAAACCAGTCTGTCGACTTCTGGTTCAAAAGGTCAAATGTCATGATCATGTGACTATTTACTGCACTGTAAGTCAATCTTTCCAAGATTTATAGTTACCAGTCTTTAAAGATATCATTGACTTGTAGCATCTGAGGTTACCACACCTTGTGGATGGAATCCTCGTAGGACAAGGAAGACTTAAATTCCAGGTACCAGGATGAGGTCACCTGGAAAGAAAGAAGAACATCAGTGAATATACTAACATTAATTCCACGTCACAGAACGCGGCTAATCTGGCAATTATCATATGAGAAAAGTCCATTTCTCTTAGGTTCATAGTGGCAAAGGTTAATATCCCAATGATTGAAAGAAGAAGCGGGTTTTAACATAAATATTTCAATTATCAAATATGCACCGTGACCAAACTGTATGGACGACATACACTTTTGATATGGAATGAGCCTATTAATTTTGGGAAAAAAATGGCAAGGTCACTGTGATTGAAGAAAAGGAATTTGCCTGAAACTGTAGTTCCAGACCATGCTCATTTACCAAAGCGTTATTCTTGATTACGTTCTTCGAAAAAACTGTGTGGAGTCTAATGGCCAGAGGTTACACCAATCGCAATGGCTTTTCCATATTAAATTTACTTCAAGAAAGGACACCTTGACCGAAGATCAACGTCATTTTGACCCACTGGATAAAAATCTATAGAGTCAAACCTAATATTAGAGGACCCTTGAATGCGTGTCCGGCAATAAATTTATCCGTAACGATAATGTTGAACGTTGACGAATAATCTGTTTTACTGTACCAAAAGATAACATTGGTCCTCATTTCAGGCTTTGTGTTTTCAATATGTTAATGTTGTCTACATCTCTCATTTGAATTATACAACTAATAGTCGCTCAATTAGCGAATTGACACAATACAACCAAGTGAATACATTTCAATTTGATACTCGCTTACTAAAGAAAAGGGTGACTAATTATTAGCAATTGCCATGACTTTCGAAGCTGCTCATCAACTATTACATTTTTATTTGTTTTATATAATGAAAATTGTTCTTACATACTTAACAATTGCTTCTTAAAATGAAACGGCAAAAGTAACCCAAACTTACATAACCTATGTAGTATTTATGTAAAAAAGTATTTTCACTAGTTTCTAAAATAATAAAAATTAACTGATCCTTATGTGAATTTCGGCAATTCTGATATAGACAAGGCTGACAAGGTAAAGTTGCTTTACAAGGTAACGATATATATTTCAGTGATATTATACGATTTGTGGCATGCAAACGTTTGCCGTAGCACGATGAATATTTTGAAAGAGGGGCGTTCTTTCCAAGCTCCCTGAGAAATGCTTAAGCTCAATACGGCAATTATGAATTAGTCATTTTAAGCAGTTAGGATTTTTTTTTAAAATTACAATTTAAAAAACAGATAGAATCAAATGAATGTGACGCATATGCATCTGCAAAGTAAAACGGAGAAATGAAAATGCAAAGATAGAAAGAACAAATAGAAAAACACACGAAAAGAGAGAAAGAAGTAAGGTTAATGCAAATGCAGAACATAGAGGGAAATGCAAATGCAGGAACAAAAGTGGAATTGTAAATTCAACGAAAGATGAACAGGAAGTGCAATGTATTATTTTAAGACCATAGGATCGTAACAATGCAGACTCGTGTACTATGACTGTAAGATAAAAATAATAACCCTAAGTCTCTCCACAAAAATGTAGCGAATTCAGCCTTCTAAGAATTGCACTTTGACGTAAACGATATCTTGAAAATAAAATTGTAGTTTAGTGTATCATTCTTTCTGTGCTAAATTAGTTCCAAACGTACTAAGGATTATAACATTTTCTCACCAGTGAATGGCACATGATCTTGTCTTAAAGATTATCTGCTTGCAGGAAGTTTTCGAGGATGATATCATTTGAAATTGATAAGAAAGTGAAAAAAATGTTGCACCTACTTCACAGCTTTTAAAAAAAAGATTCATTACAATTTGGGAATTTTTCATCAAATAAATTGATTTGAGGGATCTGGCTAGAACAATGGTAATGGTAGATTCGTAGCTTTGTGGTAACGCTATTAATCTTTATGCCAGTTGGTTCTAAGGTTAAAAGCCACCCTAAAATGTCGATTGCTACTTATGCATTCCTCGTCCTAGAGATGAAACCATAGGAGAGTGAGTTTCAGAGGCGCATGTTCCTTCCTGCCCAGTGAAAAACGACATCTCAAATGTAAGGTCATGTATGATTGCAACTTTAAATTTAAAATCAAACTTCAAAAGTTCTCCAATCTCCAGGTTCGCATTTCTATACACATAGGTTGCTGATGCTACAAACCTGGCAAGAGATAATACTAATAATAGTGTATAAAATCTTGTAGTTTTAAAGAGCTAAAGCATTTAAAAATACCTCATGAAAAAAATATCTACGCTACTCGCCTCACTCCTCCATCGCGAGAAAAGGTAATATATGGAACACGACAAAATACGGACATACAAATGCGTTATGTATATATGTTGCATTTCAACTAAATTA
>JAECUM010047800.1:0-30439 GCA_016617855.1 Megalonaias nervosa
ATGCCAACCTCATCACAGTAATAGAGCACCTGTATGACAAGGCCACCAGTGCAGTATACTTCAATGGCAGCATAGGGGACTGGTTCAGAACGACAGTCAGAGTCAGACAAGGCTGTCTGCTCTCTCCCACACTATTCAACATCTTTCTGAAGAGAATCATGACTGACGCTCTTGAAAAGCATGAAGGGACAGTCAGTATCAGAGGCAGAACAATCACCAACTTATGTTTTGCCGACGACATTGATGGACTAGCAGGAAATGAACAAGAAATAGCCAGCTTAGTAGAGAACCTCGACAAAACCTCCGCAGCCTACGGCATGGAAATCAGTGCAGAGAAGACCAAACTGATGACCAACAACACCAAGGGCATCAGTACTGACATCAGGGTCCAAGGTACAAAGCTAGAAACAGTCCACTGATTCAAGCATTTGGGGGGGAATTGAAACAGATGAAGGATCAAAGCCTGATGTACTCTCCAGGATTGCGCAGACAACAGCAGCGCTGACAAAACTGAAGCCCATCTGGAACGACAAGAATATCACACTCAGTTCAAAGGTCAGACTGATGTACTCACTGGTTATCTCCATATTTCTCTATGCCTGTGAATCATGGACCATAACAGCTGACTTAGAGAAAAGGATATAAGCCACAGAGATGAGATGCTTCCGAAAGATCCTCGGCATCTCATACAAAGACCATGTCACCAATGAAGAAACACGGCAAAGGATCAGACAAGCCATTGGGCCTCACGAAGACCTCCTGAACACAGTGAAGAAACATAAACTGCAGTGGTATGGGCATGTCTCACAATCATCAGGACTTGCCAAGACAATCCTGCAAGGCACTGTACAAGGAAGAAGAAAGAGAAGCAGACAGAGAAAGAGGTGGGAAGACAACATTCGAGAGTGGACAGGCTTGACATTGAGCGACTCAATGAGAAAGACGGAAAATTGAGAGGAATGGAGGAAGCTGACTGCTCGGTCTTGTGTGGTGCCCCAATGGTCTACCACACTACGGGACTGATGATGATCATCATCATCATCATCATTTCCCACCATATTAACATGTGCTCTCTGATTAATCAATCTGGTTTTCTCAAGGCTGCTGCAACTGTGACTGGTCTCTGGTCATTTTTCTTAGAATAAATATGTTGAGAATTAAGTATGCATTATTTCCATTTACAAACATCATGTGATTTTCATTCAATATTTTCTTATTTTTTTAAAACAACATGGAAAGGGGATTATTGTTGGTATTATGCAACTACTGGATCTCTGATGTCATCGATAAGTAGGTTGCAAGATTTGTGTAGTCATGTGACTAGCAATGTTTCATCTCATGTCCGAAGATTAAATATACAACACATATTATAATAGCAATTTCTTGTAAAATAAATTATCTTCCAATTGATTTCATGCTGGTATGGCTCAGTGTAATGTCATTTATGTTTGCTAGGCCTGATAGTGAACAGCTACCCTATGCCACCCCATTGTTGTGGCAGTGAATTCCAACTTCTTGAGAAGTAATTGGCTTTGATTCCAAGTGGAAACATAAATGTAAAAATATCTAAAATCGGGTAGGAAAGGTCAGAGGAAAGTCAGACTATAGATTACACTATTGTTACAGTGTTGATTTATGATGTCTGTTATCACTACTGCTCATGTAAAGATCAAAAATGCATACATTTCATTTTCTTTCTCTAAAGTATTGTTTACAACATTATTTTCCCTACTTTATCATGCAAATGATAAACCATGATTTGATTATACTGTCTGATAAGCATTTGTGCTGCTAAAATTTGGCCTTGTACTGACTTTTTCTGTCCTACCTGGTACAAAGTATTGGTAATTTTGCAACCCAAGCAGGATATCTGCATTAGTTTAACATTGTTACCACCAGTCAATATCAAGTGGTATTGACCATAGCTAAGTAAAAATATTCACTGCTTACTTATTGGTAAACTTCTGGCTAGAGCTCAATAAAAACACCAACACAAATGTCATCAATTTGATGGTCACCAGATGCCAACACTGACTGTAACCCTTTCAACCTGACACCATGCAGTACTGGAGAATCAGAAGATCTTACTCTCATCCAAATAGCACTATCAATCATACAAATTATAGAGAATCTGCACAAATCCAAAATTTATAATTGCAAGGAAAGATAAAATTAAATGACTCATAAAAATACAGAAATTGGATAGTTAAAGATAGCTAGTTGCTGCTGATAGCATGAGAGAATGACAGTGGCAGGCTGACATGTGATATAATATATAATCACTAATTTTATTTGAGATAGTACACTTTTATCAACTATGAATAGCCTTTTTTCATCTTTTGATGTATTATCCAAGAACGATGAACTATAATACCCTCACAACAATCATGGTGCAAAATGCACTCTCAAATTTACCTGCCACCAGGGCAGCTTTGAGACAATCCCAAAAATAACCTTAGACTGAATCTTTACAGCACATTGTTAGTACCATCTATTTTCATTCATAAATAGCAACATTTTTTCTAATATCAATATTTCATTGTGTTTCATTGGCTACATTAAATTCCGTCCACTTTAACATATTATGATTCTGTGGTCCTAAACTAAGTAACAAGAAAAAAAGCTTAACCAACAAGTTTTATAAAATTCAAGAAATAATTTATTTCCTAAGAATGCAATTGTAAAGTGAAAATTTAAAAGTAACTTACAGTATTATAAATTAAATCCTAAATGATCTTTCAAGTTCTATCACAAGTCAAAATTTATTGAGCATTCCATATGAATTCCAGTACTGAATATGTTGATGTGTCAGTAGACTTGAGTATGCTAGCTTTTAAACAAGTCTTGATGTACATGTATCACAGTGTATAATACAAAATGTCCTTGAATGAATTCACAATAATCCCAAAATAATGATTTAGTCTGAAAAGTCAATGATTACTTTGTAGTTCCAATGAATAATCTAAATACAATTATGTTTACAAACATTATCTTAAGGTTTAGTCAACAATTTTGCTTACAAATTGACCCTTATTATCTACAATCATTGACAATGTTAAACACATAATACTATGTTTATGCAGCATACAATGTCCTCACAAGCTTGGTCATCCTGCACAACATGACCTCAGATCTAATATATTTCAATATTCAGTTAATACAATACAGCTAACTGCAATTTTTCATTTCTCTATGCATCTTGGTGGAGGCTGAGAACACAGGAATGAATAAGAAAATGTCCTTCTGATATATCTCATGTCATAACAGAGATGCCATTGCTTTACTTTCAGAATAGCTCTGTACAACTTATGAAGTCACATCCATCTATCAGAGTGGAGTTGGTTAAGTGTCAAAGAAATAGAAATGGTTTACAAGCAAGAACTAACATTTTCGCTGAGAGCAAAGCAGAGCACTGAGTTATCTATCTGAATACCCTTGTAAATTAATGGGTTTTTTTTATTCATCCTTATCTAGTTTCTGATAATATTAAGATAATGCATTTGAGGCAAACTATATTAATACTATATATTGTATAAACCATCCAAATTTCAGGTGTTTTTTTTTTTAAATTTTGGAATCATAAGCAATGTTTATGATCAATAATTACAAGTTATAACACAAGTTTCTGATTATTAAAATGCAGATAATTAGATTGCATGTTGCTAAAAATCTTTACATGCAAAAGCTGGCATAACCCAAGCTTGCTAGAGATATGAAATACTGCAGACTGACATAAGCCTGATGTCAGACTAGATAGTTGTATAAGTATTCTGGCAAAGCTTGTGTGTGTGAGACAGAAACTGTGAAAGAGTAGGCTGTAAGCAGTCAATGAAAAGTGTACTGCATGGCATTAAGTTCTAGCCAGAAGTGAATGCTCATTATTTTACATTACCCAAAGATTGAGGGCTTACTAATCTCCAGTCTGAACATCACCAAAAATACAATACCATGAACTAGTGATTCTGATATCAAGCAAATGTCAACTGAAGTACACTATCAAATCATCTTTTGTGTTTAGTTACGTTAAGATTGTCCTCCTGACTAATAATTTCACAATACATGCAATCCCATACCCCCTCAAATATAAACAATATCACATGGCGTGAGAAAGTTTCACATTAAGTATAGCGATTATATAACAAATATCACTATTTCCTAACAATTCTAGATATCTTTGACAAGTGAATTCTACTCTCAATGGTCTAAAGAAATGTAGTCTTTCCACTGACTCAATCTCATCCTGCTGCTTTAGCCTAAAAACATCTTCACATCTCTGGCTAAACAATCTAAGAAATGTATTTTCATCAGCTACTGCCTTAGTAAACCAAACACTGCCAAATCCAAACATAGAGAGGAGTTTTTAAACACTATAAGTCCAGCAATCACTATTTCCCTCCCCCCCTCCCCCATCTTAAATGTAAATTATAACATTTTTAGGATATCTGTCTTCTGGCAGTTTTAGAATTCTAAGCTAATATTTCAAAATTCATTTATATCTTATATTTTGCATATAAATTATTCCCAATTCATTATATTATTTTGATGTTCGTCCATCGGTGTCAATGAGGACCATTTATGTCATTCACTGAGGTGGTTCGGAGATGGCTGATCAGTCCAATTCGGGCCTGAAAGAGTCTGTTGCAGTGGGGACATGGATGTACAGGTTGCTGACTTGGAGTTGCAGAACTGCTGTTCCTGGATTTGCACAGAGCATGTTTTTCAGCTGCATCCATCAGTCGTTTCTGTTCAAAGGCTGCCGCACCAGCATTGACTTGACTGTGCCAGGCAGATCGATCAGCAGTGACACTCTCCCAGTTGTCAGGGTCAATGCCAAAGTTCTTCAGCAAGGCCTTGAGGGTGTCCTTGTACCTCTTCTTTTGCCTTGCTGTAACTCTCCATAGAAAACCTTCTTGGGTAAGCATTCTTCCAGCATGCGGACAACATGGCCAGCCCATCAGAGTTGTGCCTTGCACAGCATGGTGTGGAAGCTTGTGAGCACCTCTGTGTTCGGTACCTTGTCCTGCCATCTTATCTTCAGCAGTTTTCTCAGGGAGCTCAGGTGGAAGTGGTTCAGTTTTTTAGCATAGCGGCTACATGCAGTCCAGGTCTCGCAAGCATAGGGGAGGGTGGGGAGAACAACCGCTGCATAGACTTTAAGTTTGGTGGCAAGGTTGATGACTCTCCTATCCCAGACACTTGAGGGGAGTCTGCCAAATGCTATGCTGGCATTGGCAATCCTGGTATTGACCTCATCGTCTATGTGTACTGCAAGTGAGACGGTGCTGCCGAGGTATGTGAACCTGTCCACATTTTTGAGCTTTTGGCCATTGACAGTGATGGATGGTTCCAGGTAACCTTTTCCAGGATCTGGCTGATGCTGAACCTTGGTCTTGCTGGTGGAGACATGTAAGTCCGAAGTTGGTGCACACTGTGAAAAATTGGTCCATGCTGTGTTGCATGCCTGCATGCTGGCGTTAGGGGCAGTCATCTGCAAACAGGAAGTCATGAATGTTCTCAACTTGGACTTTGGTTTTGGCTTGAAGCCTCCTCAGGTTGAACAACTTCCCATCCAGACGGTATCGGAGACTGACTCCCACATCACTGTCTTTGAAAGCATCCATAAGCATGGCAGAGAACATGAGTCTGAAGAGAGTGGGGGCTAAGACGCATCCTTGTTTCACACCATTTGTAACGGCAAAGGGTTCAGAATAGTTACTCTGGTCCTGGACTCTGGCAAGCATGTCATCATGAAATTGCTTCACCATTTCAATGAAAACTTCTGGACATCCAAATTTGTCCATGATCTTCCAAAGACCTTCCTGGCTGACAGTGTCAAATGCCTTAGTCAGGTCCATGAAGGTGGTGTATAGCTGGACATTTTGTTCCTGTCACATTTCTTACATCTGCCTGGCAGCAAAGATCATGTCGATGGTGCCTCTCTCCTTTCCAAAGCCACACTGACTTTCTGGTAGTAGGCCATGATCAAGGTGCTCTGTGAGTCTGTTCAGCAGTAGCCTGGTGAGGGCCTTGCCTGCGATGCAGAGTGATTCCTCTATGGTTGTCGCAGGATTGGCAATTTCCTTTGCATTTGTAAATGTGAATGATGGATGCATCTTTGAATTCCTGGGGTATGCGTTTTACTTCCACATCCCACAAAAATCTCTATTAGTCTTTCCACTAGCTTAAGCCCACCAGACTTGTAGATCTCAGCTGGGATGGAGTCTGCTCTGGAAGCTTTCCCACTAGACAGGAGCTCAATGGACTTATGAGTTTCCAGCACTTTTGTAGGGTCAGCCAATCTCTCATTGATCTCCACCTGGGGTAGACGGTTGATCGCTTCATCGTTGATGGAAGAGGGTCTGTTGAGGACACCGTCAAAGTGTTCTGCCCAGTGATCCAGTATCTTCTCCGTCTTGGTTATGAGAGTGCTGCCATCGGAGCTCAAGAGTTGGGCTGTGCCTGTTGTTACTGGGCCATAAACATCACAAAGAGCACTACAGAAATTCTTCATGTCAAGTCTGTCGGAAAAGGACTGAATATCGTCAGTCTTTTGCTCAGCCATGTGTCCTGCATCTCACGCAGTTTCTTCTGCACAGCTTGGCAGACTCTGCTGAAGGCATCTTTCTTTGCAGCAGACTTGGTGTCGATGCTGTAAGCAGGATGGAGATGATGCTTCTCCTCTGGCAGGGACTGTATTTTTTCACAGTTCTCATAGAACCAGTCTTGGTGCTTTCGTGCAGTGATGCCAAGGGTTTCAGATGCAGTAGAGTACACCAGCTGTTTGAAGGCCACCCAGTATTGCTCTGTGCTGTTGGTATCAGAGTGTGTGGTTTCCAGCTGGCTTGTCAGAACTTCAGACAGAGCTTTCTCAGTGTTGCAGACTTTCAGCCTGGATAAGCTGAGGCACTTTGGGACTTTAATTACCTGTGGTTGAATTCTAAGATTCATCTTGGATATCAGTAGTCTGTGATCTGTCCAGCAGTCAGCACGACACATGGCTTTGGTCACACGGACATCCTGCCTATCACTCCTACAGACTAAGATGTAGTCGATCAGATGCCAGTGCTTAGACCGTGGGTGCATCCAAGTTGTTTGGTTATGGTTGGGCAGATGGAAGACGGTGGTTGTGAACAGGAGATCATATGTTGCACACATCCTCAAGAGCAGATGTCCATTGCTGTTGCAGTTGCCAATGCCATGTCTACCAATAACTCCCTCCCACAAGGTGTTTTCTGCACCAACTCTGGTGTTAAAATCACCAAGAATGATCAGCTTGTCTGACTTTGGTACTGAAGGAATCAGAGCATCCAGATCCTGGTAGAACTTGTCTTTGGCTTCCTCTGAGTTGGTCATGGTTGGTGCATAAACACTAACATGTGTGGCTTGCTTTTCTCCAGGTAAGGGTAGCTTCAGCATTATTAGCCAGTCATTAATTCCCTTTGGTTAGCTGGAGAGTTTATTCACCAGAATCGACTGGACAGCAAAACCAACTCCAGATTCACGACGTTCATCGGTGCCATGTCCACTCCAGAAAAATGTGTAGCCAGCTCCAACTTCAGTCAATGCCCTCGTTGGCCAAGCGAGTTTCACTCAATGTTGCTATCTCTGCCTTGTAGTGAGCAAGTTCTCTTGCAATCAGGGCATTTCTTCTCTCTGGTCTATCTGCCTCAGCACAATCCAGAAGAGTGCATATGTTCCACGCACCAAGAGTGAGGGGAACCGTTCAGGTTTTCTTTGTGTTTCGACCGCAAGAATGGGATTCCCTCCAGAAGCGGTAAGCTGGTTGGGGTAGATGAAGCAGGCTTCTTTTAGGGCACCTTTCCAGCCCCTTCCTCAGGCTATGGAGGTAAGCAGCACTATCCTGAAGAGGTCTGCTTAGTCACTCAGACGGCTGCCGAAATCCATTTCTGCTTCAGGTGAATGGAAGACGACCCTATGGTCTGAGCCGCCTGCATGCAGGTCCGCCACTACGGCTGCCAGTGCATCCACACCTGCCACATCGCAGCTCACCCATCGCCGTAGGACTTGGGAATGGGTGATGATATAAATGACTTGTGCATGAGTTGGATTAAAGTGAGGGAGAGTTGTGCTGCGTCAGCCTCACTCTCTTGTCCAGGCCTGACTTTGGCAAGACATAGTCAAGACTGGATGCAGTGGATGACCAAGGCATCCTGCGTGTCTTGCTATGCTCTTAGCAGTCCATGTCGCTTTGCTGGGTCTGCCTTCCTCCTCTTTGACCAGCTGGTGGTTCCTTCATGCAGTCCGCCAGGTCCAGTCTTCACATACTACGGGTGACAAGCCCTGACTCACCAAGGGTTTGAAACCCGTCGTCTACCCTCAACCTGGTTTAGCCGGCCAGTCGAAGCCGTTGCCCGTGGTGTGGCCATTGCACATGCTACAGCTTCTGGGAGCCACAGGTGAGAGCTGAGCGCCAAGTGGGGACCAAAGATGGACTAGCTACCCCCAAAGGAGTATGACCGCTACCCCCACCAGAGGTACTACCCCTCCATGAGCACCACATTATATATGAAAGCATTTGGAGCAGACTTAGATGTACTAAGAACATATTTACAAAATGACAAATGAACTTTTTCAATATCATTGGCATCATAAAACTCCCATACCTCAGTCCCATAATTAAGAACGGGAGCTATCTTCGCATCAAACAGGCAATGCAATCCAGTTACAGGTAATTTGCTAAGTTTTGAAAGACTTTACTTCAAATATATACATAGTCTTTCAGCGCTTGCAAGGATAGTTTTCTGGCACATTTTTTTAAAAAAAAAAATTAGTCAGCCTAAATACTTATGATTCAGTTTTTGACTCTGTAGGTCTATTGCACCACTACATATATATATATATATATATATATATATATATATATATATATATATATATATATATTCTACTTTTTTCAATTCAGTTATTAACCTATACTTATCTTTTCATATATATTCATTGCTCAAAAATGATTCTAAAGGTATAATGATACCAAATGAGCAACCCAGGGGTAAGGGTGGGGTTAATGTGTATGACACTGAATTCAGGAATAAACAAAACAAGAAGAGAACTCCAAAGACCCTAGAAAGTCCTCATAATAAATTATATGACCCAGCAATATTAACTAATATTTCAAACACACCCAATTGTTGTTGTGTCAGTTTCTCTGTGACTGTCCTACAAGTTTCATTTTGGATAATTAGCATGTATTTCAGATCATTTCTCTTAACTTAAAACCTTGTGCAACTTTATACAAGGAAAATAATAAAATGCAGTTTCATTTTAAATTGGTGAGTAGTTTAAGGATACACATTATCAAGGTGAAATACATGGAAAGATGAAAAAATATCCCTATAAGCTTTGATATTGTCATCATCACAACCAGCATCAGAACACAAAACTTGTATCAGAAATTAAAACGAACCACCTAATCCTTGTAATATCCATCAAAATGAAGAAAAATGGAGATGGGGCAGAAAATGGCCCTTGTTCAATATACTCCTTTGATTAAATTCTCTTCTGCAGCTTTGTATAAAAAACTGTTTAAATGTTTTGTCCTTGTAGTAAAGATGACCATATTTAATTGAAGATCAATATCATCTATACAAATCTGAAAGACCTCCATGCCTGGAAGCTTTGTTTCAAATTTGGTCAAATTATGTTCTACTTAAAATAAAATAACAGAAAAGAGCGAAAGGCAACAAACTTTGTAAAATTTAACAAATAATTTATTTCCCTAGAATACAAAATGAAAATTAGAAAATAGAACTTACGGCATTGTGAATTAAATCACAAAATAATCCAAGAATTACAGACACAAGTCCTAGTAATTTAAAGTCCTGAATAAAACAGAGTACAAGTCCTGAAGAGATCCGAAACTGAAGGCGATGACATGTCTGTTAGAGCTTATTGAGTGCTGATGTGTCAACAAATGTTTGTTGAATCACAGTAATATAATTCCAGGTTTGAATATACTGTAAGGGTGCAAATTTCTGTCGATCTATAAAGAGCACATTAATTTGGGCAGGTGAATGATTAATTAGATTTATGGGGACAGAAGCGCATTAGAATCACTGTACTGCACGGATGGTTAATGTCCGTGTCATGAGGGAAGTGATTTTTAATTAAGCCTGCATTTATTTAACCATCACACAGACAGCAGAGGAGGGTTAATTTTCGATTGTTGTATCAGAAATGTTTGAATTGAAATTTTCCAGTTATCTGGACAAGGGGACTGCAATTTTTCGCGCCTAGTGAAAAAGGGTGGGAGATATATTTAGTCCAATTGGTTACACTAAATAAGGGGCGTGGTTCCCATACGAAAATTCCTGTTTTAATATTGACCCATTGCCCCATTAAATCAGTCTACATATTCTGCAAGAGAAAACAAACGTAAGAGACTCCGAGCAAATTTGGAAGAAATTTTCTCATAAAACAATTGTCCAAGGGACTGGATGTCTGGAAAGTCATAGGACACATTTCTGGGTAGAAGCGTGCAAAGCTTGAAAGCAAGGTATCTGCACCAGTCTCATGTAATCAATATAATGATTTGTTTGATTTATTTGCTTATATTTGCATGAATTTATTTGTTTAAAATTTGTAGACTAATTTTCTTCATATAAGTACAACTGTGTTGAGTTAATCTATTTGAATCCGTACAATGATTTTTCTTTATGTAGGTTTGACGAGTTGTTTCAATTTTTTTATATGAGTTACGAGAATCAGCATAAATTCACTGATCTTGGAATCTGTGTATTGACTGAAATAATGTAGTTAAGCCATGTAATGAATTTCATTCATTCATTTGTGTAATTGAGACGAGAACGAAACTGTTATGTCTTGTGGGACGTTAAGGTGAATCAGGGTTGAAACTAGCCATTAATCTTATGAAACTAGGTTTGTTTATGGTCTGTCATGTTAGCTTGACCAGATAGCCTTGGTATCTGTTTGAATTCCGATAGAACTAGCTGACATAACGAGAGAGAGCAATAATTGATTTCCCAGTAGGATATCTGATCTGAGATTTAGGTTGCTTCTCTGTTTTATTTTGAAAGGTGAAATAGCTCCACACAATGAAGTACCAGGCAGCGGTGTATCCCTGCATTGAAGTGCCACACATTGGTGTAACCACGCATTGGTGTATCCATGCAGTGGTGTATCCACGCATTGAAGTAACCCACACAGTGTGCGAGAGCAGAAAGAGAAAAGGACTGAGAAGAACGGCCACAGCAAAGTTGGAGTGAACCAAAATAACCAGGTTATGAAGTTGGGCAAGGCAATGTCCTCGATTGTTCACTCGATTCTATGATGAACTAATTCTATCATTTAAAACAGATCAGCTATTTATATAAGTATATTTGTGTTGAAATTCGGTGAATGATTTATTTCAAAAGAGAAGTGCATCATCCTCATGTAATGCATTTTCACAGTTGTTTTATATAATAGGATTTATTTCAAATGAAGCGTATCTTCCTAATGTAATGCAGTATCACATTTGTTTTATATAATTGATTAAATTGTAGTCTTTTATGTACGTGGGCTCGTGTCATTCTGTTTGTATATCTGCTCAGCCCTTTATCTATTCCACCTATAAGTTTCACACTTTTTATTAATATTTACTCACTCTGGACAATAACACCGACGGCGATCAACCTCTAAATAACGATAACCAATAAAGCAGGCACCTTGTAAGAGGGTATAATCACACTACCACCGCCAAAGTTTGGGGCAATCGCCGGCATATACTATAAATTTAAGTGAATGTCTTGATCCAAGAATTTTATCAGAGCACTTTTGTATTTCTGGAGAAAATAATCACTTGAATTCAATAATTTAAATAATAAAAAAATTCCAGTCCAAAGCTCCTGCTTACAACATATAATACAACTTAAAAGTGCTATATGTTAAAGCACGAATGACCAAGTCCTCACAATCACAATACTATACAGTTCTCTGCTTGACCTCGGGTGACAATTAGCATTTTCTAAAAAAACAAACATTACCTAGTTGAAAATAACCTTCTTGAATGATCCTGATGTTTACAAAATCAAAACCATAACCTGTAAAATTCACTTAGGAAAATCTAAAATCCTGACCCAAATAAACATATTTACTTCTTCTATTAATAATAATTCTGATATTAAGCTTATAAACATAGAGAATAATTTAGCTATGTATTAGTTGTTGACATAATCTTTTTTCAAAAAGTCAATCAGGTCAAGCAGAAATGAACTCAGTTTTCAACAAGGTCAAGTCCAGCATACAATGTTACATCACAATAGCATGTATTAAAATAAAATTGTTTTAAAACTAACAAACTAACAATTAAATTAAATACACGTAACAATTTAAAAATTTCACCCCCAAAATTTAGAGTTTCCATAATTTTATCAATATATATCAGTATGCTGAATTTTCATTAAACATTTGCTTTTACTTTATGGCTATGTGAGTTAAGAATGAAGCAGAGGAAAATAAGCTAAACTTTATCGTGTGTCAAATACTTATCTAGGTTAAAATGTTTTAATAAAACCCTTCTAGTAGTTTAGAAAAAGCAATCTCAACTATCTATTTTTCATGTTACTGATAATTTTTCGCTGTACATATTATCCAACCACTTACCAGGCCTACAGTGCAAAGTTTTAATAATAGCCTGCAAACTATTTTGGAAAAGCTATGACACACCCTGTCAGAGAAAGACACACAAGTTGACAAAGCGATGACATATCCTGTCAGTGAGAGACACAAAGATTGACAAATATATGACACACCCTGTCAGAGAGAGACACATAAGTTGACAAAGCGATGACATACCCTGTCAGCGAGAGACACAAAGATTGACAAATATATGACACACCCTGTCAGAGAGAGACACACAAGTTGACAAAGTGATGACATATCCTGTCAGCAAGAGACACAAAGATTGACAAAGCTATGACATACCCTGTCAGAGAGGGACACTCAGATTGACAGACTGACTCAAGAGGGTAATCACAATGTCTCTACTATTTGTTAAATTGCACTGGCAGGAATTATACATAAAAAGACAAAACTATATACAAATAAAGACATTTAAAATATTTTATTCCATAAGCCACCCAAAATGAATAATGGTTACTTATAGAATGTTAACACTGTTTAATTATCCTTTATGTTACCACACACATACATATATTTTCCTATTACCTGCAAATGTAACATTACTGGACTGTTGAGTACTCAACTTTTTGTCTTAATGTAGGATGTTCCAAGCCACAAAGAAACTTTGTAGTTAAGGGAATGTTTCCCTGAAAGGTTGTTCCATGTGGCAGCTGTAGAGTGCTGGTGTAGACAGCTTCCTGTTCAGTACATGGACTGGTATCTGACTCCAAGGTGCTGGATGTTCCAATATAACGAGATATCTGTGTAGACGTCTGCATAAACACAACACTCGATAAGAACATGCAATGTGAACTGCTTTGTTTTCATTATTTTTGGGGGTACCAATTATTATGGATTTTGTGGTTGCAGCAACCTGTAGAATTAAAGACCCAACAAAAAATATGGTGCAGATATTCCACTGCCATTTTCTTATAGAAATGAACAAAGTTCAGCTATTTAATAATTCTGCTTCATTACTGTAATCAAATGCTATACTTTATGTGTTTAATCTGAACCTAATTTAATGTAAAAGAAAAAACCTCTTGTAAAGCAATCTGCATCATTTCAATGCACGTACATGTATACAGTATCTGGAAGATGTCTTTTCTATATGCTGCCTTAAATTAATGTGTTATTAGATCAGTATCGATAGAGAGAAAAAAGAGCATAAATTAACTATTTATTACTAGTACCCAAACCAAAATGCATCCTTGCAGTTAGTTTGCCGCAAGCTTGCCACAAGGCTGTTGGAAGCTTGAATCATCAAAATAAGCTTGCAAATAAATATTTGTTAGTTTGTGCAAGCTTGTGCAAGCATGACACCATTTCTTACCAGCATCTGCAAGCTTGCACAAGCTTGCACAATTTGCAGGCTTATAAAAAGTGCAAGCTTCCACATATTTCCAGACTCAGTTTCTGCGAGAATTTTTGTTCATTGCCTGCTATTATGCATATAAACTGCAAATAACTCTTAAACAATTTCAGATAGCAAATGTACAATAAATAATTGTATGCTAAGGTGACCTCAGTACTTTAATAATGTGGATTATTTAATTTCCAGCAATTACATTTTGTTATATTTAATATTACCAAATTTGTATATTTTTAATGTGGTAAATATCAAAACTTAATAATAATAATAATAATAATAATAGTAATTAATAATAATAATAACTCAATTATTTACAGATGCAAGATAAGTAAATGATTATGATTTTATTTCCTGTTATTATACATTTCCATGCAACATCAGTGCTTCAATAATGAGAATTTTTTTTAACAAAAATGGGGGAAAAAAGAGCCATTATTGATAAAATTCTATTGTTCTGAAGCATTTGCTTATCATCAAGTATATGTGTCCCTTTTGTTATTACTGTAAGTATTGTTGTGAATAGTATGAAATAGTATTAGTAGTAGTAGTAGTATCTGCTGCCAGAAAAAATAAATCACTGGCATTTCTTGTCATACAAAATAAAAGCTTAAAATGTATATAATTATTGTTTTCTGAGAGAGAGAGAGAGAGAGAGAGAGAGAGAGAGAGAGAGAGAGAGCCATCCCTATCTGCCAGCATTCTATAACGAATTAAGGTTCATGAATTTTGCCTTTCTAAAAAAAAGAGGAAATCAAATAATAAAATCACATAAGATAAAATGTGGTTTTCCGCGACAGACACCTAATTTGACATCGAGACGTCAATGGCAGTTACTTCCCTTGTTTTCAGTCTTGAGACTGGTTTACAAATCGAAGTGTACATTTAACATACCTGGTGCTGAAATGTAAGCCAGCCTCGGCTTCAAAGCTGCACCATTTTCAAAATTGAACCATCACTATTTAGCTCGTTAAGTCAGGAAATTTCATTGCAAGCAGTAGCAATAAATGTGCAGCAGCTGATCATGGAATCCCAGAGACAAATTTAAAATCACGGAGTTATCGTGTTGGTGAGTAAAATCAAGCATTATTTTGCATTTTACCCATTTACTGGACTGCCGTTTGATGGCCAATTAGTCTGTATTATGGTATTATTGCTGCTCAGTATTTGTTTACAATACATTAAATGTCAAAGGTGACTTTGTAATCTTCTTCCACATGATAACTGAGACGACAACTTTGTAGATCATTATTATTTACTGCTGCACCTGTCAAACTGCAGATTTTGATGCATTGTTGTCAGTTATCGAAAATAGGTTGATGAATTTTGAAATTACATGCAAGCATCTTAATCTCATTTCCGTTTTTCTTAGGGACTTTTTTCTTCTTGCACATCAAATTTGGCAATTACCCACTTGCAATTAACTTTAATTGAGACAAGTTCAGAGTTCACTGCATTAATCTATTTTTTAAAAATTAATTTAATTTTCAAAAATGATGGTAGAGAGTCTATTTCAAAGAACTCAAAATATCAACTGAGTAATTTCATTGCATTCTTCTGTTTAAAGATGTCAGATACCAATCATTTGGCAGATGTCATATCCCTTTCAAAATGGATGGTAAAACTAATATTTAGGATCTCTTTAATGGATGACCAATTTGTATGTAACACTTATAAAAGTTTCTATAACTTGTGAAATATTTCTCTAATATTGAACTTAAATGAAATGCCTTTTCCAAACAGGTAAATAGTCAAATATTTTGACCAGGTTACATGTTACTGTAATCTATTTCAGTGGATTGTACTACTCTACAAAAAGAAGGTGAGGATGATGGATTTTATTCTGAGAGGATTTGTTTAGAAGTGGTTCGGTGTATTAAAACGGCAAACATTCTTGTTTTTCACCTAATAGCATAGTTTTCACAGAAGGAAGAGGAATGTAACTATCTGACAGCATGCTTCCTCAACTGGATTCTATATGGATGCGAAGTAAAAAGTTTCTGAAGCCATGCAGACAAAAATGTGAAGATTTTCCATATATTCAAGAAAATGGTCCTGCAAGATTCCTCAGACTGAAGAGCTTGCCTTTCTGTGTAGCAGTCAGAATTTCTGGAATGTTCCCTTAATAAAATGGATATGATTCAGCTCATGTGATTTTCAAATTTTGTTCTATTGTTCATGCAAGTTTTACCTAATTTGCATGCTAAAATGCACACATGACTAACATGAGTTACATCGTATTTGAGAATCGTGTGCAAAAAGGTAACTAATTTTGGTGTAGTTGTATCTTACAGTAAAAGTACTCTAGAGTACATTCTTGTTTAATATGATCTTTATAAACTGGTAATTTTAAGTTAGCTGATACCACATTTGTAATCTGCACAACAGGACTTTGCATTCCACAAATATTATGATAGTTTCAAATACAAAACCATATGCTTTTCACCATACAATACAGAGAAGTAGCAAAAGAATTTTATAAGAAGTTCATATTTTCTTAACACTATATTAAAACTTTTTACTTGAAAAAAGGCTGTTTCAAGATATGTGTATTTTTGTAAATAAATCTTCAGAAATAGTTGAAACTTGTTCCATTTATTTCAGATTTATTTTATATATAATCTCCTTTCTAATTTAACTGCAACAATTTTGTCATGAACAGTATTCTTGAATTGTTGGCAATGTCATTTTTTATGCCACATTTTTACAGCAATGAACCTTGCATAAGCTTGCGCAAGCTTGTATATATTTAGGATTGTGCAAGCTTGCAGCAATTTTCTGCAAGCTTGCAATATTTCTTTCATGTGGTCTGCGCAAGCTTGCCTTTTTTTCCAGTGCAGACTTGCGCAAGCTTGCCACAAGGTTCCAAATACTAGCTTGCAAGATATAGTTTGCGCAAGCTTGTGGCAAGCTTGCATGAAGAGCTTGTGATTTCGGTTTGGGTATTACTCATGATGAAAGAGAGAATAATGAAAAGATGTAATCTTTATTTATCTGAAACTGTTCTAAACAATGTTGCAAGTACAATGTAATTACAAACCTGAACAGTCAGGATATATCAGAATGAATTATCTATACAAAGCATAAATGCAAAGATTATACTTATAACTGCAGGCAATAAATTTTAACACTCAAATACTCCTGAAGAGCTGAAAGCACATTATTTAATTGATGCATTTCAATCCAAAAAGACCCCTAAAATATTCAAATATTGCTCGAATTACAATACATACATACAGTCACACACATACACTAAATACAGGACAACAGCTAAGCTGACACCTAACTTTCAGACAAAACTATCAATATATATTGTGTCAATCAATTCTGGAGAAAACACAAAAGTTTGTAATGTAAATAATTCCAAAATTGCAAAATTACATAACAGGTCCATCTTTGTCAGAGCAACAGATAATTCAGACCAATCTCTTACACATTTTATCCTGAGCTGCTGCTTTCCTTCATAACACATCAAAGGATTCCACAGCCTTCTCACTCTATTGATCAAGGTCTCATATATGGTTTACATATATAATAATGACATTGCCACATAACATGATGTCAAAGCACATTGATGGTGCAACATTATGGACTGTGGTTTTAGTAAAAGATCATACAGATGTGATTCAATTACAGGCTGACGTAGTGTTGCTAAGCTGAACCAGATCAGTTTGGTGTTGAGCACCTGGCCAAAAATACTGTGTTAGGAACTGATCTTGAAAGGTGCTTTATTAGTGCTCATACTGGTGACAGTATTTTTTAAACAAATTAAGTGACCATTGTCTACTGTTAACATATTTTTTGCATCTTATATAATAGGTATTTTTCTAGTGGATGTTCCATGAAATTATATATATATATATATATATATATATATATATATATATATATATATATATATATATATATACATATATCTAATCTATCTATATATATATATACGCAAAACTTGACAGAGGCAAATCCATGAAAAAATCTTGTTTAAAAAATATAAATATGCAAAACTGAAACCCACAAAGTAAATAAAACCACAGTATTGATGACTGGCCTCTTTCATACCTCAATAATGTATACATAATCTTGTTTGTCTCCTATAATATGCCCACAAATCTATCTCATGTTGCCGATTTTTTGGTGGGTTGTCAAATTAAATGTGTATTTCTGTCTTTGTCAACATATCCTCACACGCATTGGTTAGGTCTTCATTTTGAAATTCACTGAGTTACATGTATCTGCTCATCGATACTATCACACATGTAAACAGAAAGTTTATTTTCATTATTACACAAAGTAATATGCCAATAAATAAATATCCTGGATTACTAACTAAGCACTAAATTTAATGGATGAAGAACACTTTGTGTGGTAGTAAACAGAAAGAATCTTTACTCTTGCATGCAATCAATTTCTTATTCAAGACCATGCACATCATAATCTTGATAGCAAGAGCTCTCAAAGGAGACAGGAAAACAGTTGTGACATCCATATATCAACTTTACGATATGTGATAAAAATTTATCGTCAATTAGCGCAAGTCTGAAATATGTCATGTGATTTTCTTGAACCTTGCTGCTTGTAGTATCATCAAACTGGATATGAGGAAACATCCTGAGAAGGGACTGATATTCTAATGGCCAAGAAATATTTAGGACTCCAAGATAAAGCTGTTTCTTTAGTCCTTTATTGCACCTAACAGCTTCATACATATTGCTGTTAAATACTGTACCGGAATGCCTACATCATGATACATAGTATACCACAACCAAGCATGTAATGGAAAGATTTACTACACAGTGAACTCTGTGACAGGTCCAAAAGTAAAGCACACCTTAACAGCTAGATTCTCTTATGTAGACCAATATACTCCAGGGTTGAAGGAAATCAATTTTTTTTCTGAACTCATCTGTGGTATGATTGTCAAGTTAAAAAAGAGAGGTAACTAAAAAGTTTAAACATGATGCCAAAAGCAGAGGAAAGCCAACAGTCGCCCCTTTGCTAAGTAAGGTCCTGCTGAATATCATATATTTAGCAAGATACAATTTCGTAAATTTTAAAAATTTTGAAACTTGAAAAATAGTTACTGTTGTCGTTGTTAGGTACTTTATAAAAAACATTTTAAATCTTGTATGCACAGACAAATTTATGCATAAATGGTTCATGTTTTTTATATCTATTACTGATGAAAGAGATTTTGTTCCTTGCAAACTCTATTACAGCTTACCATGTTGTATATGTACCATGTTATGTTAGGAGCTGGGAAGGTGCAGTTAACTGTCTGACACTTCAGGATGAGAGATTCTATACCAAGATCTATGACAGATGATAATGAAGAAACCAACTTCACACCAACTGGTGATGCTGAAATATAAAAGAAAATAAAAAGTCTTTTATCATACTCCCCATAATGACTTTGCATTAAATATAATCTCTGATACCGTGTTTCTGTCACATTCCAATAAAACTCTTTCTATTAGAAAACTCATCAATGGGAAATCTTAATTGAAATATTTCATTTACTATTTTGGGCATATTTTATTTAAAACAGAAAATGTTTTGTAGCTATTTCATATCTCCAATATTTCCAGACATGGTCGAATGTTATAGGGGACACCATAAGGTTTTATTTTGATGTCCCACAGGTTGGGTGGTCAATGCAGTAAACTAAAAATGTGACACTGTCTTATCTTTATATATAAACCTACACAAACAATGGAAATCCAAACCTGATAGAAACATAAAATAACACATCTCTTTTCCTTGAAGCATATAATATACAGATAGACTCGGCATTCTTGAATATAAAGATATAACAACCATACACGTGCCCCCTAGTCACAAAAAATTTAATAAGACAGATATTATGTTTGTGTGTGTGTGTGTGTCTATATATATATATATATATATATATATATATATATATATATATATATATATATATATATCTATTTATATATATATAGTATATATATATATATATATATATATATATATATATATATATATATACACACACACACACTCTGAGCATCTGTATTTAAAATCCATCAGGCAGCTGAATATGTTCTTACCTAGATGCAGTCTTTGCTGCTGCCATCAGCAGTTTGGGGGAGATGAAGGTAACAACGTTATCATTTGTGTTCATCTTGGTACTCATCTGTAGAGGTGAAATGATACACCTGTGCTGTGTATCAATACAATTCATGATACACAGCCTGCCATATGATACATATCAATACACATATGAACTTGATGGTCTTTCCATCATTGGAAGGTAGGTGGTGCCCCTTTACGTATCTTGTCTTGACATACTGATTGCATTTCCAGTATGCAGATTATAGACAGAGATTTAGTTATCATATACTTATAAAAAAATTCTCATCGATGACAATAAAACAAAACTACTTTCAAACAGACTACCTGTTGGTTGTCAGTGAGTTTTATTAAACGTTTTAGGCTATATAATGGTGGCTTCATTTAACTCACTTTAGCCTCCAGGCCCTTTGTTTTGCTCAGCATGAAAGTTTTGAAAA
The DNA here is from genome assembly GCA_016617855.1 of Megalonaias nervosa. NCBI lineage: Eukaryota > Metazoa > Mollusca > Bivalvia > Unionida > Unionidae > Megalonaias > Megalonaias nervosa. Next base: position 20,539 of record JAECUM010047800.1, read on the forward strand.
CATCTTATTATCAATTTTATGTCTCACTTAAACTTGGAATACATTACAATGTTATCTTCAAAACAGAAAAAAAAAGCAATTTCTTCATGCAAAGGAAATCTCATCTAGAACAAATCCAGGCATGGGAATAAGAATGAATACCAACAAAATCTATCACATTGTACTTTCTGCAGATGCAAAAGACTGCTGTGGCCACAGGTACTAAATGCTTCCCCATCACTGTTGCACAGCTGAGTTTGTTAGTTAGGTGGGTGGGATGATGTGTTATACTCAGACCCAGCTGGTTGCGTGTATGAAGTGTGCAATGCACACAGGCGCCGCTGCCTAATAATATGTGCCAACCCTTCTGAAAGGCACCAAACAAAGGTTTGGAAAGGCGCCAAACATTCATCGCACACACAAGAAAAACACCATGCACCGGGCCTGGTTATACTGACCAAAAGCTGAGACAAATGGAACATACTCATCATTAAGGGAGAGATCCACATAACAGAATTTTAGAGTCTCTCCGGGACACATGTTGTGCTGCAACTATTGGTCCTGAGAAACAATGACAGCACCTTGTTGTTGGAAACAAAAGAGCATAAGGTAGTACTGGATAGCTAAAATACTGCCTTCATAACACCCACCATGGAATAATAATTCAGACAGACTTATGAGGCAGTGATGGCTCAAACATCATGGGCTTTTAGTTTCTTAAAAGAGAGGTCCCTATCTATAAGGACTGATAAGTTCTTTGACTGTAGTGGCAATCCACACAGATATTTTGTGGGAAGAAATATTAACTGTGCCATTTAAATGGAAGGAAAAGACATTTCCTACCATCTCTGTTCCTTTCCAAGGAATTTAAATAAAAACACAATGCCCTAATGGGGCACTACAGCCTATCTTGATCATTACCAGCACAGATTCAACTGACATTGAGAATCTCTATGAGTGATATGCTAATAAATAAAACTGGCTTTTGGCTAAAACTGAGAGAAATGGGTTTGTAATTTCCATTATACCAGAGATAGCCTGTGTCAACAAACAATTCATGAATCTTTCTGCATCTTCCAGCAGAAGCTAAAGCAAGTTAAACCACAGACTTGAGTGTGAGGTCCTGAAAGGAAGCCCAATTCAATGGTTCATAAGGGGTTTTAGTTGAGGACCATAAAACACAAGATAGATTGCATCTGGTTCTAAGAAAGTGGGAGACAGGTCCATGTAGCTCACAATACTCAATGAGGTCAGCAAGGTGCAAATCCAAACTGATTGCTGAGACCTGAGAGAATTTAAGTTTATTGGAAATGGCTGCTCTATAGCTCTCGATAGTTGATGCTTAACATCTTTTGTTCTCAGAACACAACAAAAAGGAAACCAAGTACGGAAGTTACAGAGGAAAGCTAGAATCAACATGTTTCCTGTAGGACCAATCACAGAATATTCATATGGCATCATAGACCTTGGATGTCAAAGCTCTCCTGACTTGCATGATGCAGCTGGCAATGAAGTCTGAAAATTTGCTCTGGTCGATAGATTGCCTGAAGTGAGCCAAACATGATGGTGGAGATTATACGGGTTGTTGTGTTGGAGAGATTCCCTGCACTGCAACAGAAAGTTACTTATTTGAGTACTCGCTGGATCATCTTGAACAGTAATAAGGCATAAGCAAAGACACAATCCCACTTCAGGCTGAAAGCATCAACTGTCCAGGCTCTCTGGTTAGGGACTGGACAAATGTACAAGGGGATCTTGCTGACTAGCCTTGTTGCAAAAAAGTCCATTGATGGTGTCCCCTAAAGTCTGAATTGGGGATCTATTCTAGATTGGTATAAGAGCATTCCATGAGGACTATCTTCTCCTTATTTAAGAGACTGTCTTTCAAAATATTCTTTTGCCATGAATGTGGCAAACTTGGACGGTAATACCTTCCTACACTGCACAAAGAAGTTTACAATCCTCCATGAACAGAAATAATGCATGCATGCCTCCTTATCTCTTGAGGTACACTACCAGTGATGTGTTGTTGGAGGAGAACATCATGCAGTGAACTGTCATTGTGTTGACATACCCCTAACAGACTATAATGAATGCCCTAATTTCCAAATTGTTGATGTGGAGGACAGAACCTTCCCAGGACCACAAACCCTCAAGAATCAGTTGTTTCAACTCCAGGTGGGTGCCTGACCCTGAATGTGGCACGTTAGCAAACAGAAAAGAGTGTGGGTTAGAGGCCAGTATTGGGACTATTGGCAGAAACAGGTCAACCAAATCCAATGATGGTGAAAATCCTGACCCATGGAATCTGAGTACTGGTATTCAGAGGATCCCTTTACAGTTTCCAGTTTACATGAAGAAGAAGAGAATCACTGAGGCCAACTTCAGCATGCTAAGTGAAATAGGATGGATGTCAACTAATAACTAATCTTTATGTTTGACAGCCTCAGTTGCATTGATGTGAAAGCATGCCAAGGCTCCAGGTCAGGTACGCAGTTGGCACAACCCTGTGTCAAAATGGGGATGTTTAATAGACCATTTCAGGTAATTACCCGGCAACTTTAGGTAGATATGTTTCAGAAAGAGGAAATGTCTATCATTTATGTGGTGAGTGTTGTCTTGGCCTGTAGAGACCACAGAGCTTTCCTCAATCATAGAGAAATGAGAAAGAGGCATGAGGTGTGGTTTGGCTTGAGCCCCTGTTATCTTTTCCAAAATGGGACAGATCTTCTTGGACTGTGCGACACATGATTTCAGGCACATGTCCATGTGTGGAATGCATTGATTTCACTTGTTATCGCTTTTCAAGGACCAGAACTCCTCCAAGTCACACAACTGATGGAAACAACGGGCCTAATAGGAGGCATCAAGGGAGCTGTAACAAAGTCATGTTCTAGTATCTTTCTTGACCTACAGAAATAATTGAGAAGCAACATCAGAGACTACACTTCAATGTGTCTTTTGTGTTCAGATAACTTTTTCATGCATTTGTTTCAAATATATTTCTGCTGTATGTACTTATTTTTGATGATACCAATTTTGATAAATCTATTAAAACACGAATTCCATACTGTTAATTAGGATCACTTTAAAGGAATATGATCAACAATTCTGACCTCTTTTTCAGTCAAACACTCGGGTTAAATCTAATTTCTCTCATTATCACTCCCTACCTATGACAGTATTTCATGCACATTTACAATGATAGCAAATTCATGTTAAATTTTTCAAGACATTGTTTTCACCATTCATCTGTGAAACAAATTTCTGAATCTGTCTAAATTATAATATCATGGCCTATTTACATGATCACTTTGTGCATTTGGCACATATTTCAACCACACAGATATACAAACACCAGCAAATCTGTATTTCTACAGCACATAAGAAAAGTGCAAATGAAATGACTCATTGGAAATTAATTTCTTGCAAAAAATGCCTTAAAACATGCACCAGCCAGGTAACATCTTTCTAACATTTCTCACAAACATGCTACGTTAACCAAAATCTAATAATACTCTACATGTACATTGAGCTGTCCGACACGAGTTACATGTTTTTATTAAAATTACACAGAATGAAACAAAGCTCCATAGTGACCACATTCCAAATGCAAAACCTTATCAATGACAGACAAGTCAAAGACAACAACAATGACAATGACATCAGAAATGTAATTACAATGTTTTATAGAAGACATAAGAAAATCTAAAGGCTCTGAAGATATGTTTTGGAAACCAGCAACCATAAATTTGTAAAATGATCAGATGGTTGAGAATACAAATATTTGATGAAATCAGTCTTAATCTACTGAACTTACCATAAACAACAACTGTCTGATTTAACCACCCTATATCTGGATATCCACATTGCCATAACCCACTGTCCCTTGTCCTGTTCAAACTGTGTATGAAAGCATATGAACCACTGCTGTTGGCTATAAATGCATAACTGCTTGTATTTAAATTGCAAATTCCCCCTCCAATAGGATAACATCTGGAACGTTCTGTGCCATTGGGGTGATACCATCTGATGCTACCAGTGTTAAATACTGCAGCTGGGAAACATGACAGTGTAAGGCTTTCTTCTCTGACTGGAACTGGCTTATTAGTTTCCAAACTTGGGATGAACATGGCTGAAACAGAAAAGAGAACATAAACTGAAAACATCATATTCATAAAAAAAGACCTTAGTATGTTTGGATTTGCTCAACTGGCTCACCAAACAAAGTACAAAAGCCCTTAACGGAACTAATGGAATAAGTACAAATCCATGAGAGAACTCTTACCTCCTTCTTTTCTTCTTTCAAGAAATCGATGAGCATTGAAACAATAAGATATCCCTGAAAAACTCTAACATATCAGATTAGGTGCAATATTTTCTTCACATATGTTCTAGTAAATATGTTTACAAGATATTAATATTGTAAAAACTTATCAGACAGGTAATATTTGTCCAGTGTTAACTTTTCCCCAAGATATTACATACTGTATCATCAATTCAAAACTCTATGATACAGTATTATGAACAAATTTACTTTGACCTAATTTTCCTGCACAGAAACTAAAGTGAATATATATGTATAACAATCATTACATTATGAAATAAAATTTGATGCTATATATATATATATGTGTGTGTGTGTGTGTGTGTGTGTGTGTGTGTTTACTGTTCATTTCATACATAGTCCCATTAGCAGAGATTCCATTACACCAGTATATACTGGCTTTACCTGTAAAATATATCAGTGAAAGTTAACTCACTCAGCATCAAAGTTTGTCAGAAGCTGACCCATTCTTTTTCTGCAATTGTAGTCTCATATCCCCAACAACTATGATCAGTGATTGGCAACAATAACACTGCACCAGAAGAGTGAACTTATCTCCCTAATGTATTCAGGTGAAATAATTGTATACACATGTGGTTTAACTCTGTCTCCCTGTAACTCTGTTAAAATAAACAAATTACAGTTAGAGCTGGAGTTCCCATGGTTATCAAATTACTAAAACATTTAGATTGGTGCTTCATTTTAACATTGGTAAATGATCCTAGAAGCCAGTTTCATCATGTGTAGTTGCTGTCAAAACAATTCCTAAAGTCATCAAAGAGAAGTTGACTCTCCCTCAGGTGCTGTTGTGACTATTGCTTATGAATGAAGCAAAATAAATTTAAAACACCCCTATTATATTATAAATGTTAATCCAAGCTTTTATTACTTACTGTTCAAAACAAATTAATAACCATATATTTGTTGTCAAATAGAATGGCTTGGTTTGGATTTTGCAGCTTTCGATTAATAGATGACCATAAGTCATGTGATCTTATAAGCAAAGTTGAAGGCTTTTACTCAAATTAAGCCGCTAAAATCAAACTTTTATGCTGTGCATGTAAACATCATAAATATTTATTATACTAGCTTAAAAGTGCCTGTCCTAGGATGGGAAAATAAAAAAAAGGTATAAAAATCTGGGATGGGCAAGCTTAAAAGAAAGTTTCAACATAAAGATTAAAAAAAGGAAAAAAGAGCAATGGGATGCCATGAGTTTCGAACTCATGACCTCTTGTTTGAAAAGTGGGATGGGACACAGGAAGAAAGACAAATGTGGGTGTTTATATATAAGATAAGTGAACTCTAAACTAAAGTTGTTAATTGTGTGTGGATTAAGCTGGTGACTGACAGTGATGATTGTAACAGAAATGAAAATGAATGGATTTTGGATCCAGTAACAACACTGAACACAATGTATGCAAATAAAAAAGAGTTTATGAAATGAAAATAAAACTATAAGAAAACAAATAAACACATAGACGCTAATAATGATTTACCTCACATACTGACAACTTAGTAGACATAAGATTCAAAGTTATAAAAAAAATTGATCGCAAAATGACATGAAATTACCATACGGAATACGTAATCAAAATAAATCAGCATGATTCATGTACGACATAAAAATGACAAATCTGGTTCATGTAACTATATGATATACAGCGAAAGTGGTTCATACAACCATATGCATTAAAGAAATGAATATGGTTCATGCAACCATATGCATTAAGAAATGAATGTGGTTCATACAACCATATGCATTAAAGAAATGAATGTGGTTCATGCAACCATATGCATTAAAGAAATGAATGTGGTTCATACAACCATATGCATTAAAGAAATGACTGTGGTTCATGCAACCAGATGCTTTAAGGAACTGAGTATACAACCATACCAAAATGGACATGATTCATATAAACCAAATAATTTAAAGAAATGAGTACATGTATATTTCATAAACCATACTATTTGATTAAAGAAAATGAGCATGGTTCATAGTTCATACAAACCGTATGATAAGAAGTGTGTGTGTGTGTGTGTGTGTGATTTGGATTTTTAATGTAGCTTTAACAATTGTTCAGTCATATCACTATGATGCCAGCAGTGTGGAGTTTATAGTGATGTCTAGCACTGGGGCATCATGCCGCAGACATGTAGCATCATGTCCCACTAGTCATATTATCCTGACAACAGGCCCACCAGTTGTAACACTAACCTCTTAATGCTGAGCATCAAGCGAGGCAGCTGTTAGTACTATTTTTATAAGTCTTTGGTATAACTTGGCCATGGTTCGAAACTGCGACCTCCAGCGTCCAAGGCAGATCCTCTAACCACTTAGGGCACTGAATTAAAAAGTTGAGCATGGTTCGTAAAACCATATGATTTAGAGAATTGAGTATGGCTTATACAACCATATGTCCTTACAATAATAAATCACTGTTCACTGTCTTTTTGCACAGTCCATATTTTTTAATGAATTTTCACTGTCACAAACTATGCTGCCTACTAATCTGCCACACAGCCAGTTATGCTGCTATGTATAACAGCTGCACTGCCACACAGCCAGTTATGCTGCTATGCATAACAGCTACACTGCCACACAGCCAGTTATGCTGCTATGTATAAACACTGCCACACTGCTATGCGTAAGAGTACACTGCCAGACTGCTATGTATAACAGCTACACTGCCACACTGCTATGCATAACAGCTACACTGCCACACTGCTATGTATAACAGCTACACTGCCACACTGCTGGTTAAACTGCTATAAGAATAGCCACACTGCCACACTGCGAGTCATGCTACCACATTATCAGCCATATGCTACCACTATGCACAACTCTAGTAGCCTTTTACTGCCACGTTGCTAGCCCTATCAGCCTTATGCTGCCACGCTGCCAGCCGTTCCAACCCTTCCAGCTATAAACAGAAGTAACATTATTAATAATAAATTATATACATATCCTAAATCATAACCAACATATAGAATACACACTTAACACTGTACCCCCTACCCCATAAAATACATATTATCATCAAATGTCTTCATCAATATAAAGCCCCCAATGGTGAATTACATCAAACTGACAATTTTCTATACCCAAACACAATATAATTTTCCAGAATTTTAAACCTCAAGATAAAATTGGTATATCCATATGAGACATTTAAAATGCAAATACAATTACAAATTTGACATGTGTAATCTACCTCTTACCCCAATGGCTATGGTAAGTTGTCTACAACGGACAATCCCTGACAAGATCTAAGTGATTACTGTGCCTGTACATGGCAATTTGCCTCCCATAAATATTTAAAAAAACATGCAAGAACCAGGGATAAAGTACCTATGCACATCATGATATATGGGCATCTCACTGCAAGTGACCTTCAACAAGATGCATGTATTACTCAGTTATTAAAAAAAAAAAATTAGAAAAAGAGAAAACTACTCCAGGTAATGCACCAATAAAATCAGTTACACAGAATTGTTAAAAGTTATTAGCAAGTTATTTTTTTGCTTTATTCCATGATAGTAATAGCGGAATGGGATTATGTAGTCCAAGATTCCTCTGACCCTTCCCATCCCATTTGAGATATTTTGACATCTATGTTTGAATGTGGAGTCAGAACTAATTAGCTATCAAATGTTGGAATTTGCCACCACCTGGAGAAAGCAAGATTCATGAAGCATAAAGCACTTGTCAGCAATACTTTGGTTGGTATCATGTCACCACCATGTTTACATGTGCTTTCTGATTAATCAATCCGGCTTTCTCAAGGAATTACTGCAACAGTGACTGGTTTCTGGTCATTTTTCTTGGAATAAATATGTTGAGAATTAAGATGATTTATTTCTATTTACAAATATTATGTGATTTCTACTTAATATTTTCTTACTTTTTTGTACAACAACATGGAAAGGCGTTTATTATTGATATCATATGACTATCTGACCTCTGATGTCATGAACATGTAGGTTGCAAGATTTGTGTTGTCATGTGACTAGCAATGCAAATGGAGAGTACAAGGTAAAATTTAATCAATGCTTTTGTTTCGTTTCATATACAAGAAGATTAAAGATACAACAAATATTATAATAGCAATTAGTGATAAAATAAATCATCCTCCTATCAATTTGATGCTGGAATGGCTTGATGTAATGTCATTCAAGTTTGCTAGGCTAGCTAGTAAGCAGCCACCAAATGCTGCCACTCTGCTGTGGTGGCAAATTCCAACTTCTTGATACACAATTGGCTCCAATTCCAAACTCCAAAATACATGTTAAAATATCTAACATGGGGTTGGAAAGGTCAGAAAAAAGTCAGACTATGGATGACACAATTGTCATGGTGTTATTTGTGATGTCTATTATTGCAGCTATCATAAAGGTCAGAAATGCATTCATTTCATTTTCTTTCTCTAAAGTATTATTTACAACATAATTTTCCTTACTTTATCATGCAAAGGATAACCCATGTATTGATGATATTGTCTGATTAGCATTTGTACATCTAAAATTTGGCATCATATTAACTATTTCTTTCCTTACCAGTACAAAGTATTGATAATTTTGTGACCCTAGCAGAATATCTGCATTAGTTTAATGTTGTTGTCACTAGTTAATATCAAGTGGTATTGAGCACTATTAAGTACAAATATTCACTCTTCCTTATTGGTAAACTTCTGGCTAGAGCTCAATAAAAACACCAACACAAATGTCATCAATTCGATGGTCACCAGATGCCAACAATGACTGGAACCCTTTCAACCTGACACCATGCAGTACTGGAGAATCAGAAGATCTAACTCTCATCCAAATAGCACTATCAATCACACAAATCCAAAATTTTCAGTTGCAAGGAGAGATAAAATTAAATGACTCATAAAAATACTGAAACTGGATGGTTAATGATAGCTAGTTACTGCTATTAGTATGACAGAGAGAATGACAGTGGCAGGCTGGCTTGTGTATTAGTTTGAGAGAGAGAAGGACAGTGGCAGGCTGACTTGTGTATAAGTATGAGAGAGAGAAGGACAGTGGCAGGCTGACTTGTGACACAATATGTATAATTTTATTTAAGTACGCTTTTATCAACTATGAATATCCTTTTTGTATCCAAGAATGATACCCTAGTAACAATCACGATGCAAACTGCACTTTCAAATTTACCTGTCATGAGGGCAGCTTTGAAACAATCCCATAAATAACCTTAAACTGAATCTTTCTGGCAAGCAGCAGAGAGGGTGAACCCTACAACTTTGTAGAGACCTTATTTTTGAAAATTAAGGGTTCCTACGAAGGCTGAAAAAAGAAGTTTTTGCCTTAATAATGAAAACTTCTTTAATTGACCAGATTTTTTCACAATCTGGTCACTACGCGTATGTCCTTCACCCTCTCTGCTGCTATGATTTTTATCCAAAAATTGTATCAAGTCCATTGCGATATCTTGACCTAGGATCATGTAAATTTATTGTTACAAAACCAAAGGGAGCAGCTTGTGCTTTTGAAAAGAAATTTTTAAATTTGTTCATGTCCATGTCGCCTGAACACCAAGTATAATAAATATTTTTCAGCGTATGATTATCA
>JAECUM010047801.1:0-18974 GCA_016617855.1 Megalonaias nervosa
TATATATATATATATGCATCTTGTCATTATATAGTTTTTATTTTATTTTACATACATGGATTATTATTCGTTTGCCCTGTGCGAGTTGGAGAAAAATGGAGAATCTACAGCAAAAGATTCCACGATCAATTTTGTTTCTAAATTGAAGAGAGATTTATGGTTGTTGTTGTTTTTATGGGTATTAGCGTCATTTTTCGGTACAAGATATGCCATTCGTGGCGGCCAGTGTAACTGTTGGAGGAAGAACTTGGGAAACCCTCGGAAAGAACCATCAACTCACGGAAGCTACTCGAAACCTTTCTCACCTACCCACATTGGTTGAGCTGGAGACACGAACTTCCGCAGACAGATATGAGATGGCAGATATTTAACGGTGAGCGCTTTAGATCACCCAGCCACTCGGATCTCCAGAGAGACAGAGAGTGAGAGAGATGTATGCATACAGACATATGTACATAGGTACATGCATGAATTCCTGCATGCATGCATATATAGACAGAGTGTTAGATACGTAGGTAGCTAGACTATGCAATGGCTTGAGTGCCTTTGACGACAACTTACCATTAGCGACTTGAGCTGAAATTAACAGTACAATGAAGATGAATATACAAACAGTGGTCTTCATTCTGAAAGAAAAGTTAGAAAAGTAGTTTACACCTCGGCAGTTATTGACATTTCTCATTTTGAAAGAACTCTAAACTAAGCATATGCTTATATTGGGTAAACAATTATGTATTAATAGGAAATTGCAGTATTTCTCAGTTCAGTCCGAAATTTGAGTAGAATTTTGATAAGTGGCAGGAGAGTTTTGCATTTCAAGTTCATGCAAGATTCATATACATACATTTGCATGTTTATGCTACCAACATAATCTGGTGGATATCCCACTGAATCAGCATTGCTGTGATTACGTTAGACCTCTAAACTGATTTAGGAATTATATGGTATAAAGTTGGATCTGCAGTTTTAACGAGAAAGTCATGGAAATTTTATCTGGTTCTATCAATTGTCGAGCTTTAACATAGTTACAAGTATTTCATGCATATTCTGCTAATATTTGCAGAATTGCAATAGATTGGTTAAGAGATTGTTTCTTTCTTTCTTCAACGAAATAATACGTGTGACTCTACAAGTGTGTAAAGTGCCCAGATATAGCTAATGGGCAGGAATCCCATTTTCCACGAGTTTGGAGTATGGGGACAATAAGGTACAGAGACTTAAAGCTGTTTCTAATGATCTCGAGTCGATAAGATTTATAGTAGCAGCAGAGGAGGTGAACCCTACAAATTTGTACGGAGGGTCCGTTTGCAAAAATAAAGGTTCCTACGGAAAAGTGAAAATAAGGTCAATAATGCTAAACCGAAGCCGTTAACCGAACATATTTCGTTGTTGCGGGGGCCGCATCAACGAAATCTTGTGAGTTAGCTCATCGCTGTTACTTCATCGTTGACGTATTTTGCGAATTTTAGACGTGATTTGTTTGCCTGCCGCACACTAAATTTTTGTCGGTTCACCTCCTCTGCTGCTATAATTAAACCATTATGTTTATCAATAATGATCGGCGAAGCACATTTGGCTAGATTAGCTCGAGAACGATTAGAAGCAATACGAAAATATCTTCCACGCGATGACGCTGTTAAACAGCAATTACAAGCTTGTCAAGAATCTCAAGTGGAATTCACTGAAGGTACAGAACAATTATTTAAATCAATTGTTCACCCGACAAAGAAAATCGTTACAGCAACCGAGGCAACACAACGAGCTCTTGAAACGTTACCTAGTAATATTGCAGGGCTTCTTCCACAACCACCACCTGCAGCTCGACCACGACAACCACAACCACAACAACAACGAAAACCAAAAACCTCAATATATGATAAATGTACACATGAAGGTATTGCTATGATCAGAGATCGAGATCAATTGTTAGATATTGCCGCGTTTGGATATAAAGATCGAGAGACATATGTACAATCCGAATATGCTAATTCGTTAAAAGCCAGTAATAGGGTCGGTGATGTATTTCGTATCGCTGCTAATATTCAACAAATCAAATCCAGACAAGAACGTGACGATTTTGAATTTTTTTAAAAAGGCAGTGAAGGAATATACTGAGCAGCGACAACAACAAATACAGCAGCAACATCAAAGACAAATGCAACAACTTGAAAAATTACAGAAACAACGAGAACAATAACAAGAACAAATGCGACAACTTAAAGAAATACAGAAACAACGAGAACAAACACACAACAACTTCAACGATTTATAAAGGATTTGAACGAGCTGGAGGAACTGCAACGAGAAAGACCAACAAAGCTGCAACAACGAGAAATAGACTCAATAAAAAAACACCTTAGGTATAGCACCACAGGCTGAAGAAGAATGGACTGAAGAAGAAACAAGACCACCACCTGAACTAATGCTAGAAGATTACCCCCCTGGTGCAACTGGATCTGGATACAACACTAGTGTTTGCAACACTGGTGTTTGCCCCGGTAATGCCCATGCAGATGTTGAACGACTAGAAGTCCTCATTGGTGGAAGACGAGCCGGTAATAATTCTCCGTAGATTATTAATGAAGCATCCGCTATTTGTCAGCGCTTGTTTACAGGCGGTATCATGGATATTAATGTGTATCGGTCCCTCATTAATGAAATCGCCGATGATTATTACAGCGATTAAGCAGTTAGATATAATTATTATAATAAGATGATTATACATGCTGCTCAACGTGGACCGACCATGATCAGAGTGATAAATTCGCGATTACCAGTATATAAAGCAATCTACTCGGGGGGGGGGGGGGCACGGCGATGTTGTTCAGGGCTTATTTTCGAGGATAGTCCCAAAGGCAATACCGATTGCAAAGCAACTGGGCATGAAAGCCATTGACGTTGATCGTGAAAAAGGTATTGGTACTGTTGGTGATGTTGCCAGCAATGCATTCTCTGCAATCAAGGATAGACTAGCGCGATTAGTACGACGAAAATCTCATCCACCAGTAAAATTACCCAGCACTGAAGTGATGCCCCCAAATGTTACCAAAATAATAAATCAAGCCGCAAATCAAAAACTAGCAGAGTTAGCCGATAAAACGAAAAAAAAAAAATAAATAAAAATAAAACATAGCAGCGAGTCTGATGGCAAGAAATGATCTTCGTATTAGACGATGACCAATAACATAAAATATGTTCAAACGTGTATCTGATCCCGCATTTGACATGGATGCGCCAGTTGTCAAGGATGAGTCTGTGCGTGATTATCAATATTATTCTTATGACGCACGACAGCCAAATCAGCGTGGACGAATCGAATTACAAGTTCAAGAAACAAGTAGATATTTCTTACCAGCTGAAGCATTTATTGAAGTAGAAGGTGAAATTTTTAAAACAGATAATACTGAATATGGAGCCAATGATAGTATTGGTTTTGTTAATAATGGTATTATGCCATTGTTTGACAGTGCTACGTATATCATCGACGGAAGAAATATTGAATCAATTCAGAAGGATATCGACGTTGCCACAACAATAATTTGTCCAGCAAGATACAGATTATCCAAGATCAGCTGGTCCATCAATGATGTTTACCGAAGACACTTCCGACCACCCTAACTACGTACAATATGATATAAGACGACCAAGAAACCATGCCGATAACGCCGACTCTGACGTTGATCCGGTGGTTCATGGTGCTAATGCAAATTTCAACTTGGGATTCACGGTACGTCGATCTATGCTGAAAGATGGAAATATAAGATTTTCATATGCAATTCCGTTATCACATATTTTTGATTTTGCAGAAATGTCAGAAAGGTTATTTTCGGAGCTAAACATACAGTTGTACTCGTAGGAAGAGCCACAGACGATGATGCAATATGGCGATCTGCTGCTGTTGCTGATGCTGGTAAAGTAATTCTGACAAAACTTTCATTGTGGATGCAAGTAATGACTCCAACAATACCTGAAGAAGGACGTTTACTCTCTTTTATGGGTCAAGGTGGTAAATCAGTGTTGTCATGGTTGACGATGACCACAGAGAGTGTTCACAGTACAATTAATGGCTTATTTACGTGGCAGATAGCATCACAACAAGGTGTCTCTGCGCCACGACATATGTTTGTTGCTTTCCAAGATGCTGCACGAGTAAATGATCAGATGCGTAGTATAATGATATTTGACAAACTCGGTGCTTCTGAGGTTTCATTGAGGATAAAAGGACATCAAAAACCATCAGAGGATATTTTGTTGAATTTTGAGCAAAATCATGTGGCGCGTGCATATGATCGGTTGATGTCGTTTATGGGGCGTGATCAAAATGTTGATTCTGGTTTACAAATATCACAGTTTGATTTTACAACGCTGTATCCGATCTATTACTTTTCGCTGGAACATTTGGATTTGTTTAGACAGTCCGTCGTTGACATACATTTTCGAGCCCGTGTGACGCGAGGAGCTATTCTAATTACAGAGCAATCGCCGTCATACTCAGTGATAAGACGATGCTATTTGAAGGTGTTGGTGGATGAATGAAGGTCGTTGATGCACCAGTAGAAAATATGCAAGCGTTAATTTAGAAGTCAGAAATATATCATAAATGCCATATCATCATGTTAGTGTCAGTTTGACTCCTGGTCAGATTAAAAAATTACAATCAACATTAAAAGAGAACTGTGCCGCAAAAATATCACTAACGCGAGAACAAATCACGGGTGGTTCAAATAAGCTATCGTTGACAGAACGCCTGCTCAAACATTTCAATACGGCTAAACAATCAAAGACCGGTGTACGACTTAATCTTTCTGCGGGTGCCGTCGAAGACATCAGTAGGACGGGTGGTATATTTCCGATTCTCCCCTCGTTGCCACCGTTAATAGCCGCTGCCGCCCCAGCTGTTGCAAAAGTTGCTGCGTTAGGTGCTCTTGGAACAGCTGCTGTAATGCACTATAGAAAGCATCTGGGCAAGGAATCCAAAGAAAGGAGACCCTGAACGCAGACCCATTTATGTCTGGGTCTAAGACTGCCAGGGACTTTACCCCGGCACGGGAACGGATTAAGAATTCCAGGGACTCGTTGATGTTCCCGATGTCCAATTTTGATTTGCTCGACGCTGCTACGCGATTAAATATAAAACATTTCAGAGGTGTTTTTATGCGTGATCAATTACCACACAAACCAAACAACGTTGAAACTAGAATAATCAACCTCGATAAAAACTCTGGTCATAGTACTCATTGGGTTGCTTACTCGATTGATCCACGTGGTATTGTTTATTTCGATTCGTACGGACTGGCACCACCAAAAGAATTTTAAAGTATGTTAATGATCTGCACACTCCGAACAATGTTCGGGTCTGGTATTCAACGCTACCAACACAAACATTAACGGATCCTCCAATATGTGGCCATGAAGCATTGGCAGTACTTAATGCTGTATAAATATAAAAAAACCCACCCTATAGGGTTGTACACGAATATACGAGTTCTGTTTTAAATAATCGCTGATAATATTATAGTAGATATTTACGGAAGATCAGCTAAAACTCGAAGAACGTTCGAAGCCCAACAAGCACCAGATGAACATTTACTCAAACGAGTAACAAGGCAAATAAATGATGAATCATCTGACCTGCTCAATCTTGTCAACGTTGATCCAAACGAACTTGTTGTATTTCAAAACCTTGAAGGAAAATTGAAGACGAGTAATATTTCAATCAACGATATTATTATTCGTAATCGATTATCGCGAGAAGGTCTTATTGCTGTATACGACAAAGAGGGCAAACTAGTGTTGTTACTCCGTCGTCGATCTGAGATAGCATAAGTGAACGAGTGTTAAGAGCCGGCGATATAATGAACGGCGTCATTAACATCTGCAACAATAAAATTATTAATGTAGGAGAACCTGTCGCGTATCTGGACGCTGCAACGAAGAAATATGTCGATGCTGAGGAAAGTCCATTGACAACTTCGTTAACTATAATCAACGATGAAATGACCACACTCAAAACTGATTTTACTAATCAAGTACAACTGTTTCGGAATTTTCGCAGAAACATAAACAGAACCATTAATGAATTCTTTGGAAGTCCATCAACCGTTGACACAAAACTCGCCGACGTTAAGACGAGAATCAACGATATTATCAGTGGAATTCCTGATATCGCCAGTGAAACCACTCTGATTAAAATTTCGCATAAACAAATTAGCAATATCGTATACACATTATCATCAGGTTCCTCAACATGGGCATCGCAAAATAACACTATCAAACATACCGCGGAAGTCACTGGTGTGTACAGACTATTCGTTTTTAGTGGTGCAAAATTCCACATATTTATCACGTATCCATGGCGTCATTCAACCGAAAATTTTTCTGGAACCGTGTCTATTGTGTTAAATAAGGATGCCGAAGAAATATTTATACTGGAACCATCCGATAAAAAGATAACCACAGCGTCTTACTGGTGGTGTCTGGAAATTGTAGCTGAAACACGTCAATTAATTACTTAATAAATTATAATGATCGACGTTCAGCGATACAGACACGATCAAGTATGTGCGTGGCAGCGTAAACGGAAAAACATCGCTGACGAGTATACAATAAAAGTAAAAAAAAATATCGCAGACGCATGACCGCGATTGACGTAATTGTGTATTCGGTATCTGCGCTTGTCGCTGGAACCAGCGTGATATAACCAACGTTAAGAGCGACCGTGTCGATCGTTGTAACAATCGCCGTTTCAACCGCAACAACTATCGCCAGTATCTTCAGTATCGTTGCAAAGAAGATAGGCACATGTACAAGCACAAAATTACACGAGTACACAATGAAACTGCATACAGCAACGACAGTATATTCTAAACTATCATCGTTGATTTCGTCGTATCTCAGTCATGGTAAATTATCCGATGATGAATTTAAAACAATAATTGAGATTTACGACGGTGTCAATGAACTTGAATTAAATCGGAAATAAATAATAATGATGTTGACGCCCGAACATCGGTCTGATCAGAGATCACAAGAATTATTGCAACAGATCGTCACAAACACAACTCCGCAAAAAGCCACAATGATATCGGCGAGTTCAACCAATCCTGAATTCATTATTGTTTTTCCAACTGCAATTCCAGCATCAGAAATAGCGGTGGCACAACTACGAGTTTATCATAGTTGGCCAAATATCAGATCAACGTCTATGAAAAATGAATTTGATCGAATTCAAGTACATGTTAAAAATTTAATCATCAGTTTAACGCAGAATTACAACGAAGATACAAAAAGTAGTATAATCGATGCGATTAAACACTTAAATGCAGTAATATCTGATTTTAGATATCTCAGAATAAATTTATCTAAATTTATAGATTATTCTGACTCGCCAATACCTGATAAAAATAAACATATTTTTGAAGGTATCATAAATGGTACACTTAAAGATCGAAAAATCGAACTTAACATCGCTGATGTTTTTCCAAAAATCCTTGAATCGTGGAAAAAAATAGCCCCACCAGCAAATATTCTCAAATTCAACAACGATCCGTACGGTGGTGGTCGTCATATTTCGCCGGATATCGTCAATATAACATGAACGATCGCAGTTAATCTTGTTTGTGACGTCAACGACGGTAGTTATGAAGTTGACTTCGAAAACTCCAACCAAGCCCAACAGGAATACATTCTATATTCATTTACACCTCAAGTACCCCCAGTGTATTTGATTGTATCAGAACCAATCAATGTTGTTTATTTAAAATGTCATAATCCACTCTTATCGCGGATACATTTTAAACTTACTGACCAACATGGACACATTCTGGATTTGAGGTCAGAAACGCTTAATGTTAATCTGTTTGTAAGATCACCCTGATAAAATCAGGGACCTCACGCTCATAGAGCGTCATCGTAGAATGTGATCGCCCTGATAAAATCAGGTGTCTCACGCAAATAAAACTCCAAGAATGTCATCGTATGGAAAACAAACAAAGATACCAAATAAATTATCTGAATCTGCTTGATCAAAATATTACTCTGAATAAGAGATAAATCTGATTCTAAATTATCATGAGAATAAAATATTTTCTTTTACCCTTGACTTGGTCCGTGATTATATTCTTGACTTCGTCAATTGAGTCAGAAATGAATTATCCTTCTTGTTTAGTAGTCAGAAATGAATTATCCTTCTTGTTTAGTTGGTATCTCAGTGAGTTTCACTTTCGTTTTCACTGGTAATGTGGGTAGAGTAACACTCATCGCTATCTTTAGCCAATGAATCATTATCCGTCATCGACATAATATCTCTCAACTGTTTTACACGAGCGTGTACAAGACTTTTTGTTTCATATTCGTGAGATAATTGTGACCCAACTTTTTCGATTGAGCGTGAAAGGGGAACACATAATTTTACCTGTATGTCTGTAATTGCTGCCAGTGATCGTAACATCGTCTGTAGGATCAACTTTATGAATCTATAATCGGAGGGTAACGTATACCTATTTTCGGATTTTCGAGATTGTAATGATTCAAAATCACGCATAATTTTTTTCAGGATCAAGGTCATCAGATATTTTATATTGTCATGTTGTAATTGCTTAATAGCAACATTAATAGCATTAATATTTTCAGAATTCATTATATAATAAGTATTTGTGTAAATAAAACATATTTCTAAATGGAAAGAAAAATATATTTCTGAATTCTGAATGAAAATAAATCTAAATATATTTCTGAATGAAATATTAAAAATATTTGACAAAATAAACAGCAGGATGATGTTCGGTCTACCATTCCCTTCATTGCCCACTAAAGCCTCCACCATCAAGTCCTAAGAGTCCTATCATTGATTCTTTGATCAATGTGGCACTCATCGCTGGTAAAGGTCTCTCTTATGACCAACAGGCACTCCATGAGACTTTTTCGTCCGTCGAACATTCTTTCTGAATGTCCCTTCAGAGAGGTCACAATTTTACGAGCTCACATCATCCTGCTGTTTATTTTAGGGGCGCCAGCACATAGATCCCCCCCCCAGCGAATTCCTAATGTGCGAAATGAAATATTAGAAATTCAGCGGGCTGTCTAGGCATATCGGTTTTCATGTACCCCCCAAATAAAACCCCGGGATAGTGCAAAACGGCACTCACCACGTTGTTCGACGTGGCGAGGGGAACATGAAGTATCTTGGGGTTGCTGGCGCCCCCAATTATTAAGAAATGGCATCTTAATCGCCTCCGTCGACAATGTCAGTCATACGATTCGAACTCAAGACCTCGAGTATGAGAGTCAGCCGAGCTAACCACTATAATACGAACTTTAGTTAGGAATATACGTTTTAGAAATAATTACACAGTTACCTAGCAGGAAATTCCTGTGCGTGATGAGTATACACTATTAGATTCTGTGATAAACAGATTCTGAATAAAATATAAAATAAATTGCGAAATCTACAATCTTATACATTTTTGCCTTTGTTTAAAATATTATATTTTCAAGCTAACCAGAACTGTGTGTACAATAGTGCGTGGATCGATACAACGGCTTAAATTTACTTATACAGTCTACAGAAATATAGGGCCTGTATAAATGTATTTTCACACCATCACTGATTATTGAGAGAGAGAGAGAGACAGATGTATGTGTATAACTGACAGTTATGTGCGATCAAATTTACTGGAACATCGCGCCTGTATACATGTATTTTCAAACCATTACTGCATGATACATATATGATTATTCAATGAAAGTTATGACGTTTCTTTTTGGAATCGCTCTATATTCATATTAGCGCGATTCCATAATCGATAATACAACAATCTATTGCAGATTCAGTAGAAATATACACAATTACATTACGGCGCCAAAAATAAAAAAGCAAGACATAACAGTCTGTGATATTATGCAGTAATAAGCGGGGCAACTGCTTGATTGCTCTATCAGCAAGGACAGAGTTATCTCGCTTGATATTTATAATGGCAATTATTTGAGTGATCGGTGGTTCAGATTTGTCGTTTTATTAGCGAGTTGTCGTTTGATAAAATGAATACTTTTCTCTTCATATATATCTTTCCCTTGTTTAAATAATCAGCGATAAATATTATATTGATATATGATTTGCGCACTTTCGCCAACAATAATTGTTTTATTCAGAAATGGCAACATATTTAAAAATTACCAACTGACCGTATTTAACTGAATATGCTGATCTGGTTATTTTTTCTGCAACACGTCGTATTGAAGCACGGTCAATGCCTAAATATTTGCACTCATAGATGGGACAATTATTTCTTCACCTGTCCCCATATTTACAGATTTAACAGCCCTCCTTCCAAACATTTTACATCTGCCAGTATTTCCAAATGCAATATTCTGACTCTGTATAACAATTCGTAAATTTTCTAAAGGATTATTAATTTTATCACCGTCAATATGATCGACAACAAGTCTATTTTTGATCGGGTCATGAAAACATTCGAACACGAATCTATGTGAATGATAGCTTTTCTTCCAGCACCAAATATGAGATAACCAGCTTTATCAACTTTTCTGACTGGTTTTTTTTAATCGACAGTTTCTGATTACACCATCTCTGGATGCTTCGTAATTCTTGATTATGGGATGTTTCACAAATTCGTTTTGCTCCATTTATATACTAATATTATTTGTTTAAATGATTATTTTGAAACTTGGCGAGATAGTCTCCGGCGGGTTTTATGGGAGATATCAGGGCGTTATATTTTTTATCATAATATCGTTTCAGCTCTGTATCGCTTACCACCACAACGCACACATAACAGTGTTTCTCCTCTGACTCCAACACCGCACCGCAAACACGGGTTTGGTCCTACACTTCAACGCCTGAAGCTTTGCATGTGGTAACCACAGAATTCATTTACGCAGGATTTATTACAACGAGATCAAAATCCGATCATCAGCCAATTACATTTCTTGTTTGCTTGAATCATTATATATATATAATTAAAGTTTAATTAAACATACATATTTGCCTTAATTATAGCATGGAGGAGTTTGAGAGATCATCGGCAATTACACCTTCTAGAGCCAGATTTGATCTTGACAGATTATAGAAACCTAAATTTAATTATTCGATGCAAGATCATACTTTGATGAACAGAGATATAACTGATCGTGTCCGTGAAGCCGAAAAAAGAATTTTGCAACGATGGTGCGGCTCATGTGTGGTCAACATTCAGAATCAGTAATATTGTCAATGCTGCAATGAATGATTCAAGCGCGAGAGAAATTATTAACTACCTTGATGCTCATCAAGGCGATCAACGGTATAATACCCTAATAAAATTTATCACGCAGACAGACGAAGACGTTTGGATTATCCGTGACAAACGTGACCCTGTACGACTTCATACTGGAAATAGCGTTGTCACGATAAATGAAAATTCCAAACCGGGTACGCTGACCGGAATTGATAAACCGTATTATGAACGAGAGTATCCTGTAACTGCAGTTGTTTATGCGTTCTATCCGATAAATAATAAACCTAACGTTGCAGATCTCAAACCAACGAAAATTTCTCGGTTAAATTGCGTAGCTGAGAGAGTTACAGAACATTTCGCAGCAGCGATACGCGGAATTGGTTTAACAGATTTGCGACGTAAAAATATAAATGCTTGGGCAGAAACAGTTAAAGATACCGGAGCGTCTATCAGCGACGTTGCTAAACTGGAAAAAGAATTAAGATTTCCGATTACGGTAAAGACATTAACCGGAGAGATTTTATACAAACCGAAATATACAAAAAACGGAACCCCATAACACCTATTGATCATCACGCACACGCATGGACATCCGCGCTAACAACATTTCCACGAGTTAGAACAGTTAAATTCTACCGCGGTAACATATTCAACGCTATCACCGATATTAGTAAGAGTGACCCTGTGTCTGTGTGGCTATTTCGAAGTTCCGATGATGAAAATTATAATCAGTTTGTAAGGCCTAGCGGAGAAATTTATCGTACAGAAACTCTCCACGAGGAAATGAAAAATATTACGCGACACCTTTGGTGTGATGATGTCAGGGTGCAACAAACAGTTGGGCAATTACTGAATAATTGTTTTACCGTTACATCAGTTGCTGCTCACATCGCTCAGGAGAAAAATGCATGGAAACCGACACGATTGGAATTTCTTAAAGCTATCCAGCACAGTTGTGTCGAGTGCGGTCATGGTGAATTATGGGATACCGAGTACGACTACGGTGACGTTTATCGGTTGATATGGTAGCGTGTTTACCTGGATGTTTTCTTGGACACGGATAGTGTTCTGGATACTTTAAGCGATTTGGACATCCTACACACGAGATGACCAGAGTTGCGATAAACGGGCTATTACCAAATTTTGATCTGACTGGATTTGCTTGTATAGAGTCATTCGAGATTGCAAAAAATCTGCATCCGATTGTTTATGTTTGGTTTGGAAGACATTTCTCAGAAAAATATTGGGCTCCAATAGTACTATAACGATATATGCTTGACAATGAAATTTTAGTATCGTTGAGAGTAAATGAAGCAATTATATCATATCGGAAACAAAAACAAATTTGGCTGCCGGATCCTGTTAAATCTGATGTAGGAAGTGATGTCAAGGAAAAATTCCTGACCTTCCCGAAGAAGAATTTATAAGTCGGAGTGATGCTCATTTATCAGACGGGACTAAATTAGGTACAATTGTGAGCTATTCTGAAGGTGAATCATCGCAGTTTACTCATTTAAGATCTTCTATGCTCGCGTACGTTTCGATCAATTTATTATCGATGATAAACATATTCCCTTGTTACGCGGTCAGAGTTGCCACGGATTTATTTTATATAAATAAAGCGTATAAGGATTTGTTAAAGCCGCCACTTGGTACTGGTGAATGGTGATAATGGAGAATAAAACAAGAAAATATACTTGACTGTTCCGAATCTGCAGACGTTGAAATCGAGGAGACATATTACAGCAATGACAATCAAATATTAAAATCGTCAGCACCATCTGTGTTTGATCCTGTGGCCAGACATAAAACCATTTATCTCAATGGACCTGGAGGTTCTGGAAAAACAACACGCGTGATTGAATTATTTCGGCAGAGTTCTGATATGCTTGTGCTGACACCTACACACAGACTAGCCAGAGAAATGAATGAACGAGGAGTAAACTCTCAAACGTATCATAGTTTTTTTCAGATGGTGCGGAGACGCATGGACACCTGAGCGAATGGGTGAAAAATACATTCCAAAGATTATCATCTGGGATGAAATTTGTACTGTGTCATTAGAAACATTAAAAATGTTTCTTGATTGGTTACTGACAGCGAATGCTGCTGTGATAACGTGCGGCGATCTTGGTCAACCACCATCTTTCGTTGGACAGTCTCCGCACGATTGGTAAAAAACGTTTGTGGATTATTACGAAGAAATAACTGATGATTATAGAGCTATTGATGAATCACTGAAAGAATTTAAAAAGTTAATTCGACTGCAGCCAGATAGAATACAATGTGAAATAATGCGTGAAATAATTCCAGAAACACCTATAAATGATTTTTGGAATTTGTGGAAACCTACTGATTTAATAGTTGCGAGTAGAAAAATAGTTCGCGTTACACTGCAAGAGAAATTATTTCTGTTACATAAAGAAACATTTTCAAATCTACCTGTACCATTGTGTTATCGCCCAGCAGATACTCGACTGCAGAATATCGAGGTTGAGATTCCAGGACGAGACACTGAAAGTGTCCAGAAACAAAAACTTGAGTTAAATGATACTGTTTTGGTTGTTGTTGATGTTGTTGAGAGCGCGTTGAGTATGGACAAATCACCGTGGAAATTAGGATACGCTATAACGATTCACTCGTCACAAGGACTAATTATTGCTGATACAAATATTTGGATTGTCGATGATCGAATCAAATGGTCAAATTTAGTTTATCTCGCAGTATCTTGAGTCCGAAGAATATCTCAGCTACACAGAGTTGTCGTAGACTTCACAGAAAATAATAATCAAACTGCTAGCAATGGCTTAATGAAAAAAAAACTATCTGGGCATCGACAATCTGACATAAAAAATAATCGCGATTTTGAGATCGACGCCGAATTTATTATGACACTAAAACAACGACAGAATAATCATTGTGCAAGTTGTAACTGTAATATGCTGTGCGAGTATTCGAAGAATAATCTAAGACAATTTACCGTTGATAGAATTAATAGTAATCTTGGTCACACACGCGAAAATGTGATGCTGACCTATCTTGAATGTAATCGAGGTCGGGGCGCTGGACGCCCTGGTTCCAGTTTATAAAAGTGAACACGGTGGTAATTGTGTGTCCTCAGGAATTACTTGTAATTGCTCACGTACAAATCTACGCTGAGGAGTAGTTGAATCTAGTCTGTAGATTGCAGGTCTATCCGTGGATCTAACCACGCTGGAAATTTTATGTGCAGTCACACTCCAGATAGGATCAGTTGCTCTTTCTTTACCGCCTTTATGTTCACCGGGTTCATATAAATATCTTACAGTCACATTACCTAATACTGGTTGAGAGATAGAATCGCGTCATTGCCTGACGTTGTCAGGTGGTGTATGTTCTTTTATAATCGCGAGGATGGGTATCATGGCAGTTGAATGAGTAATTTCATTATTTAACGCAGCTATCACACTTGGTAGTCTTGCAACCCATTCACGAGATCTCGTATCTGCCTGAATTATTTCCTTAGCATACTGGTATCCAAATAATCTCTCAGCAAGTGTTCGATTAAATCGCTCAACTATTGCCTGATTATGATGAATTGTAGTGTGTCCTCGTCTGATTTGACATTATGTTGCTTTAACAACGATGATACTGCACCAAGAAATTCTTTGCCAGGATCAACCTGTAACAGCTGTGGCCATCGTAGACCACCTCGTTGATAAATTCGTTGAAACACAGATGCAACTTCAGTTGTTGTTTTAGTTGATAACGGCTCTGCTTCTTTATATTTACATGCGACGTCAACGACAGTCAACGCGTATTTGTATGTGCGTGATTGACGTCCACGTGTTTTAATGGTATCATGTGGTAAAAACGAAATATCTGCTTCATGAACTTCATTGGGAACGCTGACATGAAAATGTGAGTGTTGAATTTTTTTTGGCGGACTTAGATAGATTTACCATATTGCCTGTCGTGCTAACCACGTTGCAGCAACAGCACGTGAGACTTTTGCTGCTTCAGCAAGTTTACCAATTGCTGCTTTACCTCTCCAGTATCCTCTTGGACCATAATAAACCAATTCCATTATTATGATAATAATCAGTTGATTAATTACCAGCCCCTAGCATTAGTTTGCCTTTCATTGTAGATTCTACTAGAAAACTAGCAAGTTTTTCTCTGAGAGATTTATTCTTTATAGAATTTAACGCATGAATTAATTTCACATCTGCAATATGTCGTTGCTGTAAATCCTTACTTTCATACGCAACATCATGAACATGACACACTTGATCAATTGCGTTTATTGGATGCTCTCCAGGTCTTGGTTGGTCTCGTTCGTCAAGTCGGATATCAAGTCGAGTTCCAGGACCACAGTAATTATAGCCAGGCAGATGTTTTTACTTTGCCCACGGAGCCCCTGGTAATTTTTCCAACGACGCGACAATATCACCACCTGTCTTCAGGCGAGACGAAATAAATTTGTATTTGCGCGTACCACATTTTACACACTTACCTGTCAGTGCACGCTTGTTATTTTTTGTTATTACTGTTGTTAATCCAGTGGAGGGGATGGTTGCCCTGCATCGAACACAATATAAATTCATAATATTTTTCATATGGATATAATTGACTTCTCAGCGACACAAAAACAAGAGCCAGTCAGGCATCATCCAGCATTGCCAAATTCTATCAGGATGATAATAATTGGTCCGTCTGGAAGTGGTAAGACGCAATTGTTACTTAATTTGATAATGAGATGGCTCAAGTGGGATAAGTTATATTTAGTAGCACCATCTGTAGATGACCAACGATGTTATGAGGTACTTAAAGATTTTAATGAAAATGCAAAGTTCATTGACATAAGTCAAGGGGACGAGAACGGTGATGATATTATTGATTTTATCACTGATATCAACGATGCCCCATCTGCAGATGACATCGATGGGAATATTAATAATTTAGTAGTATACGATGATGTGATGCTGGACAAACAATCAACTCCTCCCAGAATATTTTCCAGAGGCAGACACAAGAATACAGATGTTATTTATGTTACTCAAAGATATACGCAAATACCTAAAGTGATCAGAGATGATTGTAATGTTTTAGTTGTGTTTAATGGAGTCGATACACATACGTTACGAAATATTCATCAAACTTGGTGTTCAGGGGACATGGACATGATCAAATTAAAAAATTTCTTTTCAAAAACACAAGCTACCCCCACACGGATTTATCAGAATAAATTTACATGATCCTAGGTCGAGATATCGTATAGGTCTTAATAAAATATTTGGACCGTGATAAAATGACCGAAACCAGAGCAGCAGAGGACGTGAACCGACAATAATTGAGTGTACGGCAGGAAAAGAAATCACGCTTAAAATTCGAAAAAATAGCGATGAGCTAACTCACAAGATTTCGTTGACGCGGCCCCCGCAACAATGAAATATGTTCGGCTAACGGCTTTGGTTTAGCATTATTGACCTTATTTTCAGTTTTTCGTAGGAACCTTTATTTTTGCGAACGGACCCTCCGTACAAATTTGTAGGGTTCACCTATCTGCTGCTATAGCTTTTTTGCCATTATAAAGCCATCCCCCACAAACAGCATAATCTTATTTGTTCCAGAATTCAAAAATCTACAAAATGATTGCAACTTTATACATATTTAAGGTGTTCATCAGTTTCCATAAATATCACGTTCCGATGACTGATTCGTGTTGTCTTATTGTCGCTCAAATCTAAAATCATTAACAGCATATAGAGACGTCAGAATCATATAATGACTTGCACTAATATGTAGATAGTGGATGGCAAATCTCTATTGATACTGGGTAGTGTTTCTCAGATTAGTATATTCATATTATTGTTAGAGGTTGTTCAGTGGACAGTTAAACATTGCACAAAACTGAAATTTAATTAAGAGAATTAGATCTGATTTCTAAAGCACGAAACGGTACAAATCACCTAATTGCTTTGATATTAACAGTTAAGCATGGTCACAGAGGGAAAGTGTGTGTTTGCATTTAAAATGCAGAGCAAAATAAAATTAGGAGATCAAAGTGTAGACGATGGTCATATTGTTTCAAGATTTGTGGAGATTTATTTCAAGGAAAGTTTCATTTGAAGTAAACATTTTAAAAAACCCATTGAAATGGAAACCAGCATGTCGCATCAATTCTGAAATTTAATAAATACACATACATCCACAAAACATCATGGGGCGAGAAGGTTAGAAATATTAATAATTGCCATCAAATCATCTGGGAAAAAATAACTAATAATCTAGAAATATCATTCCATTTCTATCCTCCAAATGGGGTCAATACATATTCCTGATAAGGGGAATGTGAAAAACTGGCGTGTAAAAGTCAGAATTAGTTAATATAAAAATTTATTATTATAAATATCAAGTCCAGTAGTTAATTGTAAGCAAACTATAAACAATAGGCTATGGAAGCCAATGTCCTTTCCGGAATCCACGTGTCCATTTTTCTAGAAATGTTAGTTTTGATAATTACAGAATTACTAATACTTCTACATCTATGCACAACTAAGTTTGGAAAATGTGCTTTGGTTTATATTAGAGAAATGTTATAGATAAAAACCATATGTTGTTAAGTTATGTTCCATGAAAGAAAAAGCTTATTTTACCTCTAGCTGTAACTCTTACTTGCCTCTTTCAGCTAGGTGTGTGAAAACGCCAACTCAACCAATGCCAGATTAACTGAGAAAGCATACTTTATACGGGCATGGATTCTATTATCTCCACTATTTGGTGCAACGTGGCAATGTATGATCTTGCATACACGCGAAGTTATTATCGATCTTTTAGTCAACTAGGACGTGGGATGTATTATAGGCATAGCCTGTTATAATACTTGAAGCATTTTTAATGTCCACCGATTATTGACCATCGTGTGATTTCTACGGGCATGCCTTATGATATGCCTCTGACCACAATTTTGTGATTACAACCAGGTAGTCAGCACCAAATATGTGTATCAATCCCATGAGATTCACCCATTGACTGGACATGCATTGGACATTTCTGTCATTACCATACTAGTGTCGCTACATTATTTCTGAAAAGAAGCAGGAAATGTTTGCCACTGTTGAATTTTATTGAACATTGTATATATTATTTATTTTCCTGGAAAGGGTGCTTGTATCAGTTTATAAACTGGTCTGACTCACTTTTGGCTTTGGCGTTTAGACTTTTTTATTCGTCATTTGCTTAAATGACTATTAATGAATAATAAATAAAGAACTTGTGATTGCTATATGCGTTTCTTATTACATCAGTCAAATAAAAAGCACATAAAATTAAGAAAAAGTATTATCTTCTTAAACCTGGAACTGGTGAAGGAAGTTATGTTATTTGATATCTCTTGTTATTTAATGCCCATAGGATAATATTGTGTGCATGCAGATCCCAACGAAAATTTAAAGGGAACGAAAGAAACTAGTGTATCCACTACATTAATTCGGTTATAAGCATTTACAATGTACCAACATGACACAATTTTTGAAATATAACTTCATTCCCATCAGTTTGGTACAATTGCAGTTTAGTCCCGACAGTTCAGATACATTTTCAAGAACACGGAGCTAGAAAATCAGATTCATCCAATTTACAGATAACATAGTGAAATTGAGAAAAGCGAACGAGAAAGGGCAAAATATACTATCGACAACAATGATTCAATGATTTTATATTGCAAATTATTCTAGTGTAAGTGATTTGCATAAGAGA
>JAECUM010047802.1:0-23062 GCA_016617855.1 Megalonaias nervosa
ATATATTACAAATGGAATGACATCATTTGTACTTAGTTTGATAGGCTATCAAAATAGATCTAATGACAATTTAGGGATAAACAAAAGTACATTATATAAATTCTAATAGAATAACATGCACTACTGCAGCAGATTTTTCAAAAAATGTTTGAAATATTATTTCCTGATCTTCCGGTTACTTGTGCAAACTATATTCCTTATGAAGCATCACCTCAGGATTAACAACGTAGTGAATTTTTTCTAGCAAAGTTAGTCTGCTTCGATGGGAATGACTTAAAATTACAAAAGTTAAGGCTCTGTTTTAAGCTTTAACTGATTGCTGTCCCAAACAAAAAGCAGAGGATAAATCTACGACTGTGTGTACGAGTGTCCAGGAAGGGGACACAATTTTCATAAATGTAGACTTACTTCCTCTACCCGTTTTTACAAGAAGAAAATTTTCTTTTGAATAACATGGTCACATGAGATCGTAAGAAGCGTCATTCATGAACAAAATAATCCATGATCTTGTTAATATTCGCTTATACTACACGTCTGAACAAAATCAGACTAGAAATGTGGCTTCCAAACTGGTAAGGATCTCAGCCAATCGGATAGAAAACCACCTCATTTATATGCATGGCTAACGCTCATTATCGATCTCGTTCTATATTTTATTCCAAGGTCGATCAAACTGGACCAGAGATATTGTCTCCAGAGTGGTAGCCATCTCAGTCGACCATATGCAAGGTCACTTGATTGTTATGCGCGGATTTCGCTCGATATCAAATTCATCAGTGATCTTGGTGATACAAGCTATTATTACAAGTCTGATCATAATGGTCATAGGCAACTGATTATTTTATGAGGTAAGGAAGCAGACTAGTTGTGGCGGTATATTCAACACCGTATTTCATAACAGGTCGCTGAATGGCTGAAAGTAACAAGGGGAAAAAATGAAAGTAATTTGTCTGAGGACATAGTACACATATATATGATTCTTAAGTACAAAAATCCATTCATTCCATCTTAGAATTAAAAGTGTCTTTTACTAAACGACTCTTAATATATATATATATATATATATATATATATATATATATATATATATATATATATATATATATATATATATATATATGCCAAGAATTCACTTTAGATTGCTAAATATGTACCTGGCCATCTTCACTTGTAAGGTCGTATGCCATATCACCAACATGCCAGATAGCGTTGTAATTATTTGAGGCTACTTCTTCCTCAAGTTTCCGGTAAATCGGGAAATCAGCCACCGCTCCCAGATCTCCATATAACAGGTATTTGTGTGGTTTCTCCTGCAAATATGGATCGGTTATGAATGTGAGCATAAAATTTTCTTAAACATAAAAGCAAAATTAAAGTCCTTAAAAGTATGATTTATGTGGATTCACAAGCGTAGTGTATTCGTCAAGCCCAGTACACCGCGTGCCTTGTCAAGATGAAGTGGATACAAACTGGACTCTGTTATGAAATGTGTAAAGACTAAAAAATTATTTAAACGCTATGTCATGGAACAAGTCCAGACTCTTTGCGATCCAAATAATACAAAGCTAAAACAAAAACAATCAGTAGTTAAATCCGAAAGAACTTCATGCGTACTTTTAAAAAATTCTTAGAATTTTTTTAAGCTAGTCAGTTGTATTTTTAACAGTGTTTAGAAATTACATTAGTTGGGGCGGACTCATTACTTATTGTGTGGGGTTTGATGTGATATTTCTTTTATTTCTTTTGCTTTCAATGACAAACAGTCTCAGATTTTGCTCTGAAAAGTGAAGCATTTTAAGGGGGACGGGCCCAGTGGGATTTGACCGACCCACCCTCCCACCCCCTATGAGTCCGCCACAGAGTAGAAGAATACTTACGGTGTCGTTTGTTAATGTTGTAAAGCTATGCACGCTGCTACTAATGACGGCATGCTCAGAGTCGTCTAGCGCCACAACCCTGTAGTAGTATCGTCTTCCTGGCTTAAGATTCTAGAAATAAAATGAAAAGACATCGGTGACAAGAAAATTAAAATGGTAAAGCCAAAAATATAAACATTTTTCCTTATAGCAGCTATATTATCCGTGGTGTACATAATATACAACCGACACGGAGAAGCAAGGTTCATCTTCCAAGGAAGCCCATGATTGTTTGAAATCATCCAGATACAGTTTCTTTCGTATTAAATTTTTAAAAAATAATTTTGGGTATTTTACACTAAAAATACCGCGCAAATGTAATCAAGTTTAAAAAAAAAAAAAAAAAATTAAAGACACAGTAAAAGCTCCGCTTGAACAAAGACGATAACCATATGGGTCGAAGTGTCAGCAACCAGATAACTATAATAGTGTGTGACGACCTTAAAAAAAATCGACCGATTATCCTCACGTGACAAATATTTCCGCTGCTCGATGCGTCTGCAATATTAGTCGGCACGCTAGGCAAGTAGGTTGTACTCGTTTACTCGTTTATTTTCAGTTATAAAGTGTAAAATGATAAAAGGTATGATTCTTTAAATTAGGCACG
Organism: Megalonaias nervosa; assembly: GCA_016617855.1. Lineage (NCBI taxonomy): Eukaryota > Metazoa > Mollusca > Bivalvia > Unionida > Unionidae > Megalonaias > Megalonaias nervosa. The sequence goes on from JAECUM010047802.1 coordinate 2,524, forward strand.
GCTTTAAAAAAATCTATGTGCATAAATTGGCTATTTAAAAAGCAGACTTAAAGGAGGCAGGTCGAATATTGGATAACAAAATCTCATTAACGAGAAATCATTCTCCTTTCTATTCTCAGTACATTAACGTCATGCAAAGCATTCCAACAATTTTATAGTATAGCTTACCTTGACTTCCGCCTTATGAATGTATTTTAGAGCCTTAGAGCTCCAATCCGGAAGTTCACTCACGCTACTTCTGGCAGAATACTGTAGTAAATCTGGACTTTCTCCATATTCAACCTGACATCCGATTTGTACGTCGATAGACCACATGACTACCATGGTTTCGTGTTCATCTCCAAAACTGAGATGAATTTGTTCGGGACAGCGTATAGAAAGAGAATCTGTAAAGGAAAATAAGTTCATCTTTATATTATACATTAGTTCTGGCCTATTGAAAAAGCAAACAAACATTTTAACTATCTGGACGAACTATTGTACATTTGTAACGAGCATCTTTTATAATAGCATGTCTCCAAAAAATGTGTGAAAAGATTTGGATACAATTTGTTTCAGAAGCTTTAGCGAGTGCAATAAATAGGATTTTATATTGAGTTCATTTTCTACTTGACCCGAATCAATGATTTGTTTGTCAATTCTGTAAACAACTAATACGTAGCTAAAATATTCACCACTTTTATATTCTGATCATAACTATCTTGCAAACATTAGGAACCTTCTAGAAGGTTATTTTCCATTATGTAACAGTTTTTATTAAAAAATGTTAATTGTGACCTGACGTCAAGTAAAGGACTATATAATCTTGTTTTTCTATAACTATTAATTCGTGCTTTACAATCTAAGAAGAATCAGCTGTATTATTATTGTGTCCTGTAGTTCATTTGGGCTGGAATTTTATTTGCTGAGACTGTTTATTCACTGGAAATACAAGTGTTATCAAATATAACATTCGTGGAAATAGGGGCTTGAAGAATTTACAGTGAATTTTCAAATAATAGTATATTCTTGTATTGTATTATTGTGATCTAACAAAAGACTGTTGGCACATCGCCTATATACGGGCCACCACACGCACATCAACAATTCCAGCCTTGAATTTAATTTGCATTTCCACTAAAGTTTATTCAGAACTTTAATCATTAGGACTTGTGTCTGAAATTCTAGGATTATTAGGGATTTAATTCGCAATACCGTAAGTTCTTTTAACATTTCTCGCTTTGCGTTCTTGGGATATAAATTATTTCTTGAATTTTATAAAGCTTTTTGTGTCTCACTCTTTTCTATTACCTATTTTAAGACCACAGAGTCGTAATAACACACACACACACACACACACATACATACATATATATATATATATATATATATATATATATATATATATATACTAACTATATATATATATATATATATATATATATATATTGATTAGTATGATTTGAATAACATACTGGCCGCCTCTGACACGAAACCTTTACCTTTGGTGTCGCCACTTTGTCATATTACCCAAATACAGAGCCGGATTACCCATTAAGCACACTAAGCAGAAATCAACTTTACACAGGCACTATACAGGGTGTCATAAATGCATCAATCCATTGATACACTATATAAAGTACTCAATACAAATTACGACACTGCAAGTTTTTGAAGTCGATAAACCCTTACAGTATGGGTTCTTTACAGTTGTCATACAAGTTTATCAATCTGTATAAAGTATCCAATACAAATTACAACACATAAAACTTGTGAAATCATCACCGTAATTGTATAGTGTTCAGTTACCTCAATCATTTATGTGATTCTCCCATAGATTATTAACTAAGATAAATATTAAGCTTCACATTTACTTAAATAATAACAGTTTTGTACTTGAATATTACAACAGAAATCGGGTTTTAGATCATGAATTATATTTGTCTGCTATCCACTCCTGTCGTTTTAATCTGAGAGAGAGAGAGAGAGAGAGAGAGAGAGAGAGAGAGAGAGAGAGAGAGAGAGTGATCAGTATACTAAGAATAACACATGGCTGGTTGTAGATAGTTTAATCTCTATAAACAGTTACAATAGTATGCAACGTTTATCATTGTTATGCTGTATATGATACTACAGTGTCATAATGGGAGTTTGAAGCCACACCTGCCTATACTAACTCCCAACCCTGACCCCTTCTAGATTCACATGCGGGAGGTCGTGGGTTCGATCCCCGGCCGAGTCATACCAAAGAATAAAAAAAAAATGGTACTAACAGCTGCCTTGCTTGGCGCTCAGCATTAAGAGGTTAGTGTTAGGACTGGTTGGCCTGGTGTCAGGATAATGTGACTGGGTGGGACATCATGCTACATGTCTGCGGTATGATGCCCCAGTGCTACACATGACTATAAACTGCCACACTGTAGACATCGTAGCGATATGACTGAAAAAATTGTTAAAGCTACGTTAAAAATCCAAATCACACATACACACACACGATTCACAATGAACGTTTTCCCCTGGCGATTATCTGCATTCACCCGGAAGGTTCGCTTCTGAAGCCTGCGCGAGTCCGCGTGGAAGTCCCCGTAAGGGTCTCAATGGATGGGGAGCCGTGATAGGAAAGCTTGGCCTTTATCACTCCATTTATGATACCATTCACTGAGACAGACCAATATACACTGACAAAACATAAGTAATTCACCATTAAATAATTGCTGTGATCTATCGGACAATGCCATTAGAAACCGCACAGTTTCTTACATGTACTTTTGTGAAAGAAATCACCTCTGCAGTTAATACAGGAATTAAATTACCAAATCAGTGGTGCGTTGTAATGTCACAAAAATATTAAATCGCTATTTAGCTTGAATACGTATAAAGATTCGTCAAAGTGGCCCAAAAGAACTTTGTCATTTTTCTAAGACGTATCGGAAGCATCTTGATATATTAACCTGGTTTGGGATCGCATTGAAAGCAAGCAAGACGAAAACTTGTCAAAGATCATAGTAAAGACCCAGAAATATCACTGTATAATATTGTGAAAGAAACTTTCACGTCGCAGATGTTAACTCGATCAACGCATAACGAAGACAACCCAATATCCAGCGAAGACTACAAATATCCAGCGAAGCCAGCAAATACATTGAAAAGTTTAGCAATGGCAGTGAAGATTCAAAGTGAAGATCCTTGGCGATCACCGCAATGTGTAAATCAGTTAGAAAATACCATTGGGATGTAATATATCAATGCATTCACACTCGACTTTCATGAGGTACATGAACCGATGCACAACTCCGCAGAAAAGAAGTAGCGCAGACAATGGAAGAAATTCTCCAAGGCCATTTAAAAGTCCAGTTTTGCAAAAGCACTAACTGAGATATACAAACATTCCAAAATGCTTAATATTGTTGGATACAACGTACAAAGTCTGGCCATGTTGGAGTTGGTGAAATACTCGGATATAGTTGGTGAAATACTCGGATATAGACCAACTTGAGGGAAATTCTATCTACTCTTGCAAGTGAATTTGATGATCCCAAAATCGCCGGCTTGTTATTAACAAAAGCCGATTTACAAGTTCAAACTTTTATAACAAAAACATCATGTCACTTGGTGGACTCCACAAAATTCTAACATATCACATACAGATTATCTCCTACTGGTTCAGATACCACTGTCTGCGCATGCAAAGATACAACGAAAGGACATACATGATATAGAAGATCAACGAAAAGCATTTCATATTAAAGGATACAATTTGCGTGTATATATAGCAATTTTGATGGCATTGGGACATAATAGTTGCAAAGGTACATACTAAAAAAACAACAACATGAACTTTGCAGCAGATAATGTCATTAAGAACACTGTAAATCCCACTTGGTTGCTGTATGTGTTGGCTCAGTTCTCAACCATGTCTTAAATGTGGTATCGGAGTCAAGTCACGCAGTCGGCTTTACTGACCTCGCGGATCTGTAGCTGAGAATAACCGTGCGCAGTGGAAACATGCCAACATAAATGCGGGAAAAGCCAATGATATCGTCAAGGAAAATGCCAACGAATACGTCACAGAAAAAAATATATCTAGGATCGATGCGATTGCTCTTTCTGATCCTGATACTACAAGAATAAATCTTAGTACTAATTGTGTGCTTGCGAGATTGACATGTAACTCCTCTCGCACAATAACCCATTCCTGGAGGCTGGCGCCAGATGGTAGCACGTCGGTTGCCCGGGAGTATCGAGTCGGTATCAGACTGTAAACATACCGACGGAAAATCCCGGGTCAGTAGCACGACGTTGTCTGCCTTCTGCCTCTCTTGAGGCATACATATACCGGACCAAATTGTTTCAGATTCTAAGGGGGGGGGGGGGGGGGGGCAGGTGGTGGCAAAACATCTCGGTAAACAGTTAAGTTGCTTTGCCAAATCGCGTCGGCGGATTTTCACCCGATTGTACGTGTAGTTTCATTTTTCAACGCTGCTATCACCAACCGAAGCTGCATCAGGCACTCGCGATGCCGATTATAAATAATCGTTGTACATGTGTGCGGTACAATCGTACAATCATTCCACAACAGGTCGATTGCGATGACTGTTGACATGTCCACGACGAACCAGCACATGATTTTTTTTTTTGTCAATAACACAGCAACGGCTCCGAACAATTCTTTGCCTGGATCCACCTTCAGAAACCGCAGCAACTTTAGCGATCCACGTGCATAGATACATTCGAATGCGTCTGAATCTTTGGACATCAACAGCTCCGTCTCCTTGTATCTGCTGACAACATCTACCACGGTCAGTGCAAATTTGATTGTGCATAGCCTTGATAATCCTCGTATCTGATCATGTGGGAGAAACAAGATGTCAGACTTGTGAACTTGATTTTGGGGTTGAAACATCAAACTATTCACAGGAAATATTCACTAGGACGAGTAGGTAAATTGGCCATAACGCTTGCTTGGCCAGTTGCGGTACGGGGACATTTGAGGCAACTTTTGACGCGTTCGCTAACTTTCAATCGCTGCATAGCCTTTCCAATAACTTCTCTGACTGCAGTATATGATGGCCAATTTCTCATCCATGTTTATTATCCGCGATAATATTTTGTCATGACCTGCACAAAATACAGACGTGATCTATGTTACCCAACGATGCTCACACATGCCTAATGTGATCCGGGACAATTACAACGCATGCTGATGATATTTCGTGGGGTTGACGCACACAGCCAACGCTTCGTGGGATGAGTTGGAAATTATTCAACTTGTTTAATAAATTTAATTCTTCTGAGCTGTATGTTCATGCGCACGTCAGTATTCGTTTAGTGTAAAAATAACTATGCCATAGAAGATGAAGACTGCACAAATTTGATAAGACGATGATGTTAAATGCTAATAAAGGGGTTTTCATTTGAAAACGGAGCAAAACAAAAAAGTGCTTAATGATCTAGATTCTGTAATTATCAAAGGACTCCAACATTTTTATTTGATCTTAAGGCAGTGATAAATGCCATACATGCGTCATCGACCGCATTAATTTTCAAAGGGGGGGGGGGCAAGGCAGACACGAGGGGGGGGGCGAGCAAAAGTTAAAGGAGATATATTTCTACACTGCACAATGGATTTTGAACAAAATACAGTCGTTTCGAGTTATCAAATATGCGATATTCAGGATATCCGACATCTAATATTTATTAATACTAATAAGTAGTACTGGCAACTGTAATTGCTTGGCTGAAAGGAAAACTACTGAAACCAAGGTGGAACTGTATCATATAGGTTACTAAAACACTGCATATACCTATGTATGCATATGTGGACAAATGGGTGTATCTATTTATCTATCTCGAGTATTACGTAACGTAAGTTGAACATGGTGTTTATTTCCTTGTTTGAAACACGTCATGTATGGCAGCATTAGTGTCGGGTAAATTAGTACTTCGCTGTAAATGTCCGACAGTTTGCATCGACAATGATCAGTGAGTCGATAACAATCGAAACGAATCCGCCGTTTTCCAGCTGAGCACTGTCTGGCGGATAACAGGTGCTCGATAATCCAATATGGCAGCATACAGAGTCATGCGAAACTGTGTATTAATATCGATAACGAGAAATGGTCGCTAGCTATGCTGTTTATATCGGTTGGTGGAGTAAAATTAAACTTTATTACATTTCGTGTCTTTTGTTTATCAAAAACTATATATAAACTATATTTTATTTTCCTGAATTGATCAAGTGTCCCTTTAGTTTATTTGACAAGAAAACAACTATCCAGAAGAAGTTCGATCAATCATCGTTTTATTTGAAAAAAGGAAACGGGGAAGTTAAGCTCAGTGAAAAACATGATTATTTCTATCAGATATAGGGGCAACTGAACATTTGCGGAATTCAGTGTCGTGATTTAGCTGTGTTTGTACCGCCAAATGACATCATGGTAATCACTGTAAAATGAGACAAAGAATGTTTCAATACTGTGATGGAGACCTGCCAACCCTGACGAGTTCGTCTCAGTAAGGCAGTTGATTTTTTTCAGTAAGTTTGACCAGTTTTCAGTAAGGTGTAACAAAATATCATAAACTGATACTGTAAAGCTGGAAAACGTAATTAAGTTCGTTATTCGAAACATGCAGCAACGATAAACATTATGTTCAACTAAAAAGTTTGTAAAATACGCGTAGACTTTATTTACCACTAGTACAGTTGCACAAACGTTAGTTCCAAACCATATGCAGCTCAATGGCTTGTTGCTGTCTCTCAACTTGACGTAATTTTTGGAAATTATTTTTTCCATTTCACATCACGACGGCAATCACATCTCCCGCCATGAGTCATACTCAAATTGGCACGTGATGTCCAATAAATGTAATTGTGTCCCTTCCCGCTTTTATTCACAAGAATCTGAATATTTTTATTCTTCTGTTGATTATTAACATTTTAAAGAGGCTTATTTTCCCTTTCGTCTTAAACATGCATCGCTTGCTGGACGCAATTTTCAAAAAAAAAAAAAATTTATTCAGGTGGCGCTCTACAGTTTCGTATTTAGCATAGGGTTAGAATTTTAAAGAAAAAGAATTTCCCCTGGTTTCCTCACTAGTTATACTGGCTACTTAAAAAAGACTTTGTATATCTTAGGTATTGTTCAAAGAACCTTTAAATCCCTTTATTTTGGTGTATGATTGATGGGTGTAATATGGGTTATAGAGTATACAGCTTGGCCTTACTCCAGATGTGCACCTTTCAAAAAAGTGCTAGCTCCACTTGCTCATTTTCACTTCCCGAACTTCAGAGGTAAATTGTAAAAAAAAGAGCCGATAACTTTTTTTACATTTTATATATTTGGTAATTCATTCATTGCACTTTCAGAAGCTGGTATTGTCTAGTCTGGCAAAATTCATTTTTCCTATTTTAATAGCTGCCAAGGATAGTGTACTTTAGACAAATTCAGGTTGAGTTTTGGAGCACAAGGGAGCAGTCATTTTAGTAAGCAGTGTGCTAAGATCATTTACAATTTCCAAAAGTACAATATCCAAAGAAATGTCAGCCACATTACATGAAAGTAGCATAGAGGCATGCCAACATTCTCACCACTGTGCATGTTTTAAATGCAAACAACTTCACCTTACATACATCACTCTCTCAAAAGTACATAATAACTGGTGAGCGCCACCTCAACAGTTTGATCATGCAGACGCTTCGCGTGAACAAATAGGTGCAGTTTAAAGCGTCTGAGGAACTGCTGTAAAGTCGGTTCCCTGACTAATTTCACTAATTCTAATATGAAATCCGGATCCAAATCAAACACGGATTAACAAAGTTTCCCGATTTTTCGGCAATGATCATTTTTCCGTAGTTTTAGCTTTTACGCCGTAAGTCCGTATTTTAAAGGTAATTTTCGTAAGACTTACGGCAAAATCGTAAGGGTTGGCAGGTCTGTGTGATGTTGCCAAGACTTTCAATTATATGGTTCAAGAAACTGTTGCCACCCTTTTTAAGTTAATATTCATGTGTTGGGTACATACTAGTCAAAATTCCTAAGTACCCACCCTAGTATATTTCAATACCACTCTCGCTGTTTACACATCTTTTGATCTATATCTCAACCGAATTTAAATTAACAAATATTAAATCATCCAATATCTTCACACCAGCTAAAGTGAAAAAATGTCCTATATATTATAACCTGGGATCAAAAATGTTAATATTTTAGTTAAATCTTGAATACATTGTGAAATTTTAGTTCATTATTCATTCTGTTTAATTTGAATATTGTGATTCGTTCTGTTGAATTTGATTTATCATGATTCTGTTTAATAATGTTGAATAACATGTGAAATTTAACTTCCTTTTTCAATTTGTTTAAACTGAATATTACGATTAAATGCATGCACATATGATTGTGTTGCTCAAAATCTACTGTTTATTTTGAAATGGTATGCGTTTGTCCGTCTGTCTGTCTTTTGTCAAAAAAGAACTCCGCATTCCGGGCGAAAACTGCTAGGGTATATGTGGTTGATATAAAAGTCAAAACTGACACTATTAAATGAAATTTAACTACCTCTATAAAATCGTTCATAGGATTACAACTTTGTCTTTCTTTCAACTCAGCTCAGATTCAAGCTTAAATAACAGCGGTCTTTCATTGTATAATCAGGTTTAGAACAATTGTGACATATCAAGAACTATTTGCCTACAAAATTCTGTTTTTGAGTTGAGCATGAAAACCTCAAGCTGAGCATAAGATGTTGTTTTATAATATCAAAACACTGTGCCATTTGTCTGCTGATTCAGCTGTAATATGCATGAATTTGGATGAACAAAAAATGGACTATAATACGCTTGTCACTTAAGTCAATGTCAATTGTGAATATACTTAAAAAATAAAAAAAACATAAAGTGACTGATAAAACAACAACTTTAATAATAGCCACGCGATTTTCATGCAAAACATATTAATACAAACCTGTTATATTAATTTATGATACTACCGGCATACTATGTTACGCTACCCCCGCCACCAAAATTAAACAACAGCACCGACGAAGATGGGTATAATAAACAATCAATAATTCTTCTAATTATGCGGTTGATTTATCAACTGATTATTTGTTCGTTTAATGGCTCTAGAAAATTACACCATATGCCGCCATATTTGGTTTATATATACATGCCATCCACTAGAGGGCGCTAAACTGGAAAGTCGCGGAACTCTCCGTAACATTTTAATGTACTGTGGATTAAATCTGTGCAAACGTTTAATGATGATCTGTAAAATATTTGCATGTATACTATAGGTACTTTGTTTCATTTTTTTTTTGCCATCCTAATATATACTATCATTATCTCATGTCAATCAAGTTCTATGAGAGAGAGAGAGAGAGAGAGAGAGAGAGAGAGAGAGAGAGAGAGCAATATCTACCAAATGAAAGCGCAATCTACTCAGTTATATTATACCACCACATAAGAAACTAACGGTGGCCTAATGTAATTCACTTCTATATGATGTGCCCCATAGAGAAATTAATAAATAATTTTTTCATGTTTCACAGGAATTGTATTTTTTAAAGGCTTTCTCCAGCGCAGATATGTTTGTTCATGCTTTTATCTTAGACAACGACTGTATTGATTCTCAAAAGCGGCTGATGAAAACGTGGGAAGCTATAGGTTTTACCTGACCCACTCTGTTTAAAAATGGACCACGGTATTACAAATGAACAGAACCTGTTTCTATTATGTTTGAACATAGAAAGTTACTTAAAATCTTAAAATAAGGGTATATTGTAGAGATCGTTAGATACATATAGATAAAATTGTTGGTATGTAGATATATACTCCTTTCGTATTTACATTGTTTCCCAAACTATTATTTATTATGATAGAAAGATGATGAAGATCAGGTTGTTGATTAACCATGCAATAGGTATTCGAGATCGGAAACGTCTATATATATATGTGTGTGTGTGTGTGTGTGTGTGTGTGTGTGTGCTTGCTTTGAGTGATGAATGCGATATAACAGCCTGCAGAAAATGCAAATAACGACTCAGCAATGAAATAGATTCTTAGCCGACACCAATATGTTGTAACGTATAATGGCACTACAGCACAATAACGGCTATATTGTGCAAACTAAAAGTAACACGATATTGGAAAAAAAGTATTAAAAACGAAGACTTGCACAAAAAGCTAGGGACCCGACAATAAACTGTCTCATTTCACAAAGTAACAACTAATCAAGACCTTTCGAAGTGTCTTGATTGTATATAACCGATTAAATTTCCATATCTGCCCAATATGGTTGTCGAAATGGAGGTCTGTAATTGGTGATCTTTTTCTATTTTCACCGTAAACACACAACTTGTTACTAAATCCATCCTGTAATTTGATACAATTTCATTAAACATAACCACGTTTCTATTGACGTACCATTTCACCCATAAACTTTTCTGCTACTAATTTAGACGACGAGTCTAGCCAGAAAAGGATGGTATATTCCGGATTTATACATCAGTCACAACCAGTAGGCATAGAAGCATATCAGATATTTTCGAAATAAAGTAGAATATCGATGCTTCAACAACCTAGAGACCAAACAAAACAACAAGGGCAGTGGATTAATAAGCATTCTGTCGTGTCTTAAGTCCGAGTGGTTCTGGCTGTTTGGGCCAAGCGTATTCAAGACGACGAGATTCTACAGTATTGTGTCTTATAATTTCCCACAGATAATACTTTTCGGAAATGTTTTACCTAGTTCGAAGTAAATTAATAGATTGTGATTTAAAGAAATTGTAATTATTGTTGGGTGGTTGATTTCGCAATATCACGCCTGGAAAATTAGGAACTAACAGTCGCTCCCAAGGACACAAGGAGGCAGCTGGCTCATTCATGTTGACCTGGGTGGGTATCTAACCCGTGACCCTCTTCTTACGGGTCTGATTTGAACACTGCTCCTACATGATGGAGACAAGGGGAGCACATAACTTGAATGAACGCATAAATAAGCAAATACATCTGTAATGGACTCTCTGCAGTACGTGGTCATACTTTCTCTGTTAAACTTACGAAGTATGCCTCTAAAAGTTTCGGCCGATATACAATGCACCACTGTTTCACGCTATTGGTTAGTTGGCTTTACATACTAAGGGAGGCAACTCATGAAATCCAATAGATCAAAATGTCGCTAGGACAAAGCACTAAAATATCTGCTCGATCCGCCAAGGTGCAAATAGGGCTAACATGTCGGAACCTTGACTAGCGAAGATGCCATGTGAACGTGCTAATGGCGATAATAAATATTTTAGTGAATTGTTTCGTAACATGCGTTTGTTAGGGGTATAGATCAAACGAGGACTAACGCGCGCGCGCGCGCGTGTGTGTGTGTTATTTTTGTTTTTTAACAGGATGTCAATGATATATAAATTTTCTAACGTGATCTATACTAGAATTCATAAATTGTTCATATACATGATGTACAGTATTTAACTCATTATGGATTCTACTACACAATTGTAAGTTGTCAATAATCAAGGCTATTTCAGACAGGTTATGTTTTCAATTAATCAAAATTTTCATTGTTTTTATTATTTTCTCTCAGCGCAACTCCTACTCAATGACGACAGGTCACCACTTAACGAATGTCACTTGTATACGAAATCTGAATCTTTTAAAGACACCCGATCGACTTATCTCAACATCTGCTTAAGCGGACAATATTACCTTGGCCCCGAGGATATCCAGATAAACGGGTAGTACTGTGTTATGAAAATATCGACATTTTTTTTTTTTTTTAAATTGGCGACAAAATATTGAGGTTGGCGATAATTTGTGCAACAGCTTTTTGAAAGCCAGCATCATTCTTGCGTATATCTGTACCGACTTAAACAATACAACTTCTCGTATATCTGTACCGACTTCAACTACATAGCTCCTCCTGTATCTGTACTGACGTAAAGGATACAACTTCTGGTATATCTGTACTGACTTAAATGATACCACTCCTGGTTTTAAAAAAAAAGCCAACTTGAAAACCACTTACAGTAAAACAAATTGCTTGCATAAAGTAACAAAAGAATAGAACTAAACAAATATTATCAAATCGTATATTTTTATTTAGTCGACGGCGATTCGAGCCTTCTCTAGTGAGATACCCAAGAAACTTTTCCCATATATATATATATATATATATATATATATATATATATATATATATATATATATGTGTGTGTGTGTGTGTGTGTGTGTGTGTGTGTGTGTGTGTAAGACTGCCCATCATTCATGCTGTTACATGGTGTATCACCACTATTATTGGTTGTGTCACTGCTGTTTGTATGGATTATATCACTGCTGGTATGGACTCTTATCACCACTGCCTTATGGGTTGCAACACTACTGATTTTTTTTTTTTGGGGCGGGGGGGTTGTATCATCGCTACCTCTCTCCAAAGAAATATCATTAATACTTACATAAAAGTTCACTTTTGAGTCACTTTAACAACCGTCAAAATGTTTTAACTGCATTATGTAAAAAGCACAAATATGTGGAATAAACTAATAACAAAAATACATAATTTCATTTGCATGAACTCGAGCCACAAGTTCTGGTGTTTTTCAAATCTATTTAGTCATTATGGGTTTGAGGACTATATGCAAGATTTACTTACCTCTGAAATTGAAGAGCTTAACAGCGTGCAATATACGCACCTCCTACATTAAAGATTTTACATCGAAAACGCCCCTATAAATATTGTCAATTTTACGTTATACAAAAAAGAAACAAAAAAAACCCCCCCCAAACCCACCCCCCCAAAAAAAACAAAACAAAGAACAACATAGTACTGGTAACACATTTTGTTTACGAAGAATTGAACTTAGTTTAAATAACAATCAAAATGCTTGAAATAGTCCTTGTTTTGGAGTTGTTTTTGTTTTATTAAGGATTTAGTGTATAGTACGCTGAAAGCGTGCACACATCACTACAGTAAGGATGCATCGTAACAGTGTTTACACATACATGCGTTGAGGCTTGTGTAAGCAATGCTGAGTAAAGCAACATCACTAGAATCAGTACTGGAAATAAAAGCATAAAGACAGTCGAGTAATAAAGTACAAAGTATCAGAAGTATCGAATAATTTCCCTAATACAGTTATCAGTTATCCATTTATGAATTAAATACATAGTTTTGTATAAGACCTTTTCAGCACATAGTTAACTGCATTAGGATTCAAACTAAAGATACAAATTACCTACATGCAAATAAACTATATCCTGACTCTGTTTAAGATTTCAAATATATTGACGGGTTTAATCATGGTATGGTTATTAGCAACACACGTGTAGGTTATATAACGGTTGTCATGGAAACCAGTCTGAGAAAAGAGTAGAAATGTCAATCTAGCATCACTGTATAAAGTTATCAAAACACCCAGCTACTATTCTACACCAGATTCAATTTGTTACGCCATACGTATTGGTATATAATTAGTTCAGAGGGTTTTGACCACTACATGACTTCTCGTACATGGCCAGTATGGTCGCACACGAGTTTAATTCAAATTTAGTAGTTTGACCACTATATACTCGTACATGGCCAGTTAGTCACATACGAGGATAATTCAACTTAAGTAAGTTGACCACTACTCTAACATCCTTGGCATACCATAGGTCATTGAAAAATTCCAGGTTGCTTACATACTGACATATTAATCAATTAACCAGGATAGCAATCACCCATATTTCTCATCAGTCGTCATCATTATATATTAAACCATTTGTCATCGGCTGTAGTAGTAGTAATAATAGTAGCAGTAGTATCATCACTGTAAATTGTTAAATTTCTCACCTTCTGTCCCGTTCTCTTTATTTGTAAATGAAATCTCCTTATGGAGGTAATAAAGATTGATTGACTGAATTATTGCAGTAGTTTTGCTAGTAACAGAAGAAGCTGTGATGGTAGTAGAGGTTTTGTAGTAGTAGCAGTTGTGGTGGTGGTGATAGTACTATTCCTTATTCGCTGGCAAAATATCTTCATTTCCAATTTCTTGTATTGACATTCTATTAACTGACCTTTTGTTAATTTGATATAACTCAGCTCTGGTCATATATTTTCTAAAATTCTGCAGTTTTATCATCTGACCATTACATATTTGTGTTAGCTTGAGGGTGAAAATAATTTCTAGCTTTTGGTTAAAATGAAAGACGTTTCCTAATGAGTTTTGATCAATTCCAAAGAAAGGCTACAGTCCGTTTTGATTTTACTGGATTTTAAATGTTAATTCGTAACAAACTGATATAGAACTTTCCAGGTATCAAGAAAGAAAATTTGGTGTAACCTTAGATTCAGTCATGGAGGGTGACATCCATTTAGACTTAATTTTAATCTGATTTAGAACGGAAAATAGATCTCAGTACAAGTATACCTATTCTCCCTATGCCAGGGATGCAGCCAGATTAAATGCTATCAGTTAGACGGGTGTGACTGATGCGGGGTGGTGGTGATATTAAGTGGTGAGGTCTTTAAAGTTGCAGTAACACGCTAGCTTAGCACCACTGTGGTCTCGGATTTGAACCCGAGTTGTACACATGAGATTTGGTGGTCGCACATTCAGGGTCAGTGTTTTTCTAGATCCATAGTATCATTCACCATCAAGAACACATAAAACCAACAAATAAGTCGAAGAGAAGGCGTTGTGTAAGGTGCCAGAACTTGTGTAATCTTCTCAGAATTCAAAAGGTAAAAGCAAAGAAAACTACAATCAGTCAGTGAGTGATCTATAACAGTGAAGAAGCTCTGTGCATGCACTATAAAAAAAAATACAAATAATTAAACCATCAACAACAACAACATGAACAACAACCAAGCTAAGGACATAAATAATATTGGGGTACTTAAAATTTCAAAGTATATAATAAGCTGTTTTCCTTTACTATATACGCGGGTGCAACATTCGCAAAAAGCTGGGACCTAGCCAGAATAATATATCTACAGGTATTCTACAGTAATAGGTAGTTACATTGAAGAATAGTTCCACTATGCTCCATCTACCCGTCACACAAATTTATAAGCGTCAAACTAATGTGTTCTCTCCTCCCTCCCCCCACCAAACACTATAGATAAGTTAAGGTATGTATGTGAACTGTCTCGCAGGTCTTTGTATCTTTTACTTAACTTTTTACGTAACTTCATTTATGGCTCAGGAATATCCGTCGAGTTAGATTACGGGATAATATAAAATGTCATATTTGATGCAATAATGGGCTACCGACGGCATACATGCAAACAATGAAAACCATCGGGTGTGTGAAAAGGAAATCACACCCGAGGGTCAGACTTTGTTGCCTGCAATTAAACTATGCCAAGTTTCTGCCAACAAATTCTATACCAGAAGGTATAGGCGATACGATATTTTTCTATTATTTATAACACTGAAAGAGTGGTAGCAAAACATGACGGTTCATTAGTACGGTTGTGTCACTATAAATATAGAATATTCTCTTACAGTTGGTACGTCATTAGAGTAAGCATAAAAGGATTAGTTTACAATAAACTATGGGATGTAAACAAAGATTGCTGTTAATCAGCCGGTACAATTTGTCTTTTTAATACTGGAACAGTTATAAAAATTGTACGCAGTCATGACGCTCTATGCAATATGCAGCACTATCCAACCTATTGCAGAAGAAAATTTTTTTACTCGATATAAAATATTCAGATTGATGAATTGTAATAACACACACACACACACAGAACCTGAGATATTTTACATGGAGCCTAAAAATATTCTCGTAAAAAAGGGAATTAAAAGAGGTAATAATAGTTGGGTGTTAAGCAAAAGATAAATAGCAAATATCACACTCTAAAGAAAGATCTAGAATCTGGAGCTTCACATTTATGGATTTTTCAATGATCTACGATTGCGTGCAAGGATTCTTTCTCAAAGGTAAATCAGTGAGCTCATAAAATAAATATTAGAGGGTTCTAATGAAATTACTTATACGCCTGTTTTGTGGACAATCAAGTTCTGCATTACTTCGATTATTACTCTCGTATGTGCTCAACGAACGTATGAGCAAGCATGCGCTCGACTCTCTGTTCCTTTGTGTATGCGTGCGTACATAAGTGTGTGCGTGTGCATCAGATCAGACGTTCCCATAACACCCTGCACACTTCTTTCTGGTACGGAAGCCATCAGGTCTTGTAATCTGAGATGTAAATGTATTGAAATGTAAAAGTGACACGTTGAAGATATCAACAGGATAACTTATATGTGGCACTCTCTTCTTACTTTTTTAAGTCCACCAGCCAGTCGATATACAGCTTACGGTTTTCACACATCACACATGAATATTGCCACAAATGATTTCAAAACACAAATGGACATACATGTTATTTTCAAAACGGTTCCACGTGTAAACACTAATGACCATATATAAATGGCCTTTCACTTTCAGAGAAAGTTATGAGAGAGAGAGAGAGAGAGAGAGAGAGAGAGAGAGAGAGAGAATTTACCTGTTATGCAAAGAATGATCAGTATACCCAGCAGTTGAATATCCATCGTCGTTTTTCTTTCTCAATTTGATAAAAATGTTCTCCAAATAAATTGTCTTCTTGTCTCTTTTATTTTTCTATCTGTTATCCTTGTTCTAAAGCGGATATTCTAATTATTTGTCAATACAAAACCGGAACGTCTTTTATGTTTCACACGTATGTTTTAGCTTGTTGTTAGATACCGTATTGTTGGCCTACCCGCTCTATAGAATTAAGTTACAGATCAATCATTATTGGAAGTCGCGTTAAAACTTGTAAAGTTTACTCGCTGCACTGGTCCGTGACCGGTTCACAACTAAACGGCACGCCGTCATTCAGAGTACACCGTATATTCTTCACTGTATACCCCATGTCGGCCAATTCTGCGCGTCAGGTAATTCTGCGCAACATACGTCATTTGCGTAAACAATGTATCACGTGTTTTTTGGGGTCAAAAATCCATTTTTTATCAAGAAAGCGCGCGCGTATTTTAATTAAGGAAAGTGATATTCATAAAGTGTACAAAAATATCCCACATTTCGACTCCAAATGCATATGAAAATATGATTTCTAACTGTTAATATGAAGACCCACTCCATGACCTTCTTGAACCTGTAACCCTGAAAATCCTATTTACTATGTATCTTTTAGAATCATACAAATAAATACATTATATAAAAGATGGAAATGTATAACTTACAAAATATTCTGCATCTTAATCCAAGTTTACAATTTGCAAAAAGTTGTCCCACACGTGCAAAATCGTCTGCTACCCAACGTGTCAACTTGCCGCTAGAACGGGATTCTCAAGAAATTCCTCGGCGTATAGTCTGTTTCTACATTCGTTAGTAATTTTTCCCCATAAAACAAGACGTTGGAAACACATTACATCCTATTCATTGCTGTTTCTCATCCACATAATAACTTATTTTTTTTTTTTAATAAAATGTTGAACTTTACTAATTTTTTTACAAGATCGGTTTAGTTTGCATAATATCTCTTGCCATTTATTGGCATTTTTACGTTGAATTTTGTAAAACTAGCTATAAACCTGACCTAATTACTCGACTGAAATGCTGACAGAAACAGTCCAAAGTTATCTATTTCATTCCCATTGCCCGATGGATAAACATCACATTTTTTCAAAGCTGTGCGCTAAATAGGCCGAATATCGCGAGTCATGAAGACACGGGGTCGTATCCCGTGTATCCAAAATTAATATTATTTTGAACAGAATGTTTAGGTGAAAATTGCCTCTTTTCAAATGGTAAGCATTGCATTATTTTATTTCCGTCAATCGGTCGAATTCGGTACGTGTTTAACTTCGGTATTGGAGACGGAAACCTTAAGTGCGCAGAAATGCCCAACAGCAGTGTATAGTTGAAATTCTTAGCCTCGCTATATAGAGTTGACTTCAGAGCTCAACCATGCAGGATGGTAACAGACCCGACTTAACCTACTGCATTCAAATACAAGTCCCTTGATTTGAAGTCAGTGTATGGTGCAAATGATGAACAAACCTAACGTATTACAATATTGATAAAGGTCTCGCGTATTTATTATCATATGGGACTAATGTACCAGGTTTATACCCATCCTTTTCAGGTATTTATTATTATACGGGACTAATGTAGCAGGTTTATACCCACCCTTCTCACGTATTTATTATCATAAGGGATTAATGTAATAGGTTTATACCCATCCTTCTCACGTATTTATTATCATATGGGACTAATGTAACAGGTTTATACCCTTCCTGTCAAACAAGAGGATTTTGCATTATTTCCATCATTCTGAAAATCAGAAACTTTATTATTTATTTTAAATTAAGTGAAAATACCTCTTGTCCATAGCGAGTCTATGTTATTCTGCTATCCTTCAAATATCCCAAAATAAACGGTCAGGTTTTTAAATTATATGTGTATGAAAGACCTAATACCTTATATGCAAATGAAATTGTTTACAACAACAACAACAACAACAACTACAATAATAATAATAATAATAATAATAATAATAAAGTAATATATCCTTTTATAGTCTGAAAGTGTCACAAGCATTCAGGTGATTGGGGTTGGGAGGGTGGTGGCGTTGGAAACAAGGGACCCATCTATATGAAAATCTTGCAGTAAGGTTTAGTTGATCAAGATTTATCAATACTTTTTTTTATTAGCTTCAAGAGAAATAGAAATAAGATAAAGATTGTTTTGTCTCGTATCAATTAGCACAGAAGTTTATGTCATCCTGAATGAGTTAGAATATAATCTTTGATATTGCGAACCCTACATATGAGACTTCTGTGATTCGTATATCGTCGTACCAGCTTTGAAAAATATACATCACTGATAACGCAAACTCTCCACTCAGTACATGATCGTTGTTAAAACACCTGTTGGTATAAAGAAGCGTTTTTGATGCTTTTACGAAATGAATTGGCTTTATAGGGATCGGAGTATTATATGCTTCATAAAGTCAAAATCGAACATCTTTGCTGAATATTACAGTAGTCACTGTTTCAAAGAATATTTGGGGCCCCTGCTGACCGAGTAGTGTAAAACACTCGCCATTACCGATCATTGCCATTTCACCTGGGTTTTAGTCTCGGGGCTCGACTAATATGAGTATGTGAGAAAGCTTGCCAGTAATTTCCCCTTGGTAGGTGATTCATATCGGGGTTATTCCAGGTCCTTCCTTCACCAGCCAGTTATACTGGCCACCATGAATAGCCTATAGTGTGCCGAAAAATATCGTTCAACCCGCAACAACAACAACAACAACAACAAAGACTACTTATTTGCGGGTTTTGAATTCTTCCTACCCAACAGCAAATTCTGATTTCCTCCCTTTGGAACAAATGTAAAATTAAAACTATAAGCTTAAAATGATATTCTGCTTTGCAATAACAAGTTTGATGGTTAAAATTTAGAAAGGGATTATTTAATTTGAGTAAACTTCTTAAGAATTGTCAAAATTATCCAGTATCCTGAAACTGAAATTTTCAATCAATTTTCAACTAAAACTACAACATTTAAAGAAAAATAAATTTTAAAAAAATACTTTTTTCATGAATATATGTTACTCTTACGATTGTCTTTGTCAGAGTAAACGTGCGCCTTGCAAATATTAGAGGAAACGTATGCCTCGATAAAATCAGACTGGTTTTCATATCATTTTTTAAAATTTTTTTATGCCAGGACACCTTAATCACATATATATTGAACTCTTTTAGCTCCTCAGTCTTTAGAGTGTTTAGATAGTTACGACAATGTAAACATTCTATACATTCCTGGCATTCCTCGTCAGATTATCATAATCTATCTAAGCGGCGTCATTTTGTCTTTCAGAAAACATTAACGCAGATTATTACATCACTACACAGGAATTTTAAATTTATTTACGGATTATGTTAACATTAATTTCAAAAAGAGCAGAGTTTAATGAATTAATAATAGTAACGTTGAAACATGTTAAAGCTAAAAAAAGTTTGGGCATCGGAATTACATAATTATTTAAAATAGAATTGTGTTTGTGATCTCCAGTAGCTAACTATGCTATGCGACACATGCTCTCATCCTTTTGTGGAGGAAGCAAAGAATACGCACTTATTTTCGCCCTCAACTAGGAATCACACCCAGATCTGTGGGGCATGACTGTATACACACCCAAATGCAAATCTCAACGGTCATTACTGGTAATTGCGATATACAATTTTTATGGCGGCCATATATTTGACTCGTAACTGTGCTATGTATGCATGTATGTATGTATGTATGTATGTATGTATGTATGTATGCATGTATCAGTGTATTAGTGTATGTATGTATCTATGTATGTATGCTACTGCTACAACTAGACAAATACAGCTAGCAGTAGCAGTGACCTAATAAAATTTGAAAATCCCTGCAACACAATGACACAACCGATAAACACAAAACCACAGAGTAGGTAGAAAGAGCGAGTATGATATGGCGCAATATTTTTCTTTTTTTCATCTTGTGTGATCATGCATTAGGTCTGAAACGTTTTGCGCTTCGCTATTT
>JAECUM010047803.1:0-15132 GCA_016617855.1 Megalonaias nervosa
CACACTACAATTAATTCAAGTGCTTTTTTTTTTTTTTTTCTCTGTTGCAACGTGTTTTCATGATTATATGTTAATCTGCAAAGAAATAACAATACATCGCTTGTTCTTATAATTGTCAGTCTTAATTTTATTTCTGAGTAAAAATAGAAGCCCATCAAGGGTTGTTTATCAACATTATTTCTGCCAGTCACCTTTAATAGATTTCTTCTTAGAAAGAAAAATTGACAAACAATAAGATAAATTACACAGAAGTACACTTTGCTTGCAAATAAATAATTGGCGGCTTATTTATTTTTTCTCCTGTCAAAGGATACCCAATGTGGCGTTATGAATCCCTGGTAAAACGTGTTGATGGACTAAGTCCCTTCTTTACAAAATTGATATAAAAAATTGATGATAGTGGAAATGGGGAATAAAAATGCGTTGTCAACAATTATCTGAGTAAACGCTTGCAAATTGTGTATTAAGACAAAGTAGACAAAAAAGCTACCAATGGAAGTATTAAAAATATTTGAATGTTGTTTGTTACATTGGCAATAGCGGGCACTTGACTAGCTTACTTCGTAATTGTAATACCGTGACTTAGCCAACACAGGTCGTACAGAAGATTGATATAAAGATCCTGTAGCACATTTCTTGAAAGGTATCTATAGGCAAATTCATTAGTATGGTTGAATGTGTGGTGAGAACGCCGTGAAAGCACCTATTTTCAGTCTCTAGGGATTCAGACCATGCCAAAAGACGTAATGTGCCATCGTACTCCCTTGTGGCCCCAATAGCCATAATTTGATGTTCTGGCTCAGGGTCTATGCATACCACCATTATCAATGGTGTATTTAAAACATTTCGTAAGTTCAGAAGCAAATTTAAAATCTATCTAATCAAGATTTAGTTTATTGTTTACTATAACATTTAACCTGTCTTCATTTCGAGATTGAAATATAGTTCGATCCTTGATATGTATAAACATGGTATTAGGGATCTAAGTGACTAAACATGGTGTTAAGGATCTAAGTAACTAAACATGGTGTTAAGGATCTAAGTAACTAAACATGGTATTAAGGATCTAAGTGACTAAACATGGTATTAGGGATCTAAGTGACTAAACATGGTGTTAAGGATCTAAGTAACTAAACATGGTATTAAGGATCTAAGTAACTAAACATGGTGTTAAGGATCTAAGTGACTAAACATGGTGTTAAGGATCTAAGTAACTAAACATGGTGTTAAGGATCTAAGTAACTAAACATGGTATTAAGGATCTAAGTGACTAAACATGGTATTAGGGATCTAAGTGACTAAACATGGTATTAAGGATCTAAGTGACTAAACATGGTATTAGGGATCTAAGTGACTAAACATGGTGTTAAGGATCTAAGTAACTAAACATGGTATTAAGGATCTAAGTGACTAAACATGGTATTAAGGATCTAAGTGACTAAACATGGTGTTGGGGACTTAAGGGATCTATTTATAAGCTTTATTTTTCAAACCGTAGATAAGAAATATAAAATTTTTGAGAGCAAAAACTACAAATAGTAGACTGTCTTAAATTAAATATATTTTGTTGTGTTGGTGATGGAGAGTATGTAAAACACCCAATTTAAAAT
The DNA here is from genome assembly GCA_016617855.1 of Megalonaias nervosa. NCBI lineage: Eukaryota > Metazoa > Mollusca > Bivalvia > Unionida > Unionidae > Megalonaias > Megalonaias nervosa. The sequence continues at coordinate 1,611 of JAECUM010047803.1, forward strand.
AGCCAAATCCACACTCTCTACCCCTACCCCTTCCAGGTAAGAGTTGTCATATCGGAAAGTTTGTTTAATTTTCCGCCACTGTGAAGTATATTCATTTTGTTTATTATCAATAAATAAAAAGAAAATATTGTATTAATAGCAGTTTAATTACTTCACAGCATAGAACCATTCTTGATGCATGCTGAGACGTACTTATAACGAATATCACCATTTCTGAACTTCAGGTGAACACCGCTATTTTTATTATCAGGGTTCCTAAACAAAACCTAGTAAGTAAAACAAACTGATAGTGCATCAATTGAACCTTTTTTCATCTCATTAAATTAATGATAGGACTAATTTTGAAAAGACAATTTTGCCTCTTGTATTGTGAACATTGCCAGTTTTTCCCTTCACATTATGAACCAAGCATTCTTATATATTGTGTCCATTGCCTATTTTTTCCTTCACATTATGAACCAAGCATTCTCATGTATTGTGACCATTACTTATATGAACATAAATGTAAATCATGCGAATGGAATGGAGCTTTGATCAAAGTATGTATTAAATAAATAAACTGCGTCCCAGACCTGTATATCCTCCATTTAATGTTCGTCCATTGCAAGACTGGTTCTAATAATTGTATTTTATCGGTAACGTGAGTCCTATGTCCGGCCATGATTCACTTCAAGATTTTGTCTGCTTATTGAGTGCATAAGTAAACAGAGTTTTGCTAGTCAAAGAGAAGCGAACGTGTAGCAAAAACACCAATAATGCCGTCCAAAACCAGTGTATCCTCTATTTTATGCCAATCCATTTCGATGCTTCTTAAGCAATCAATGTGATTCCTCAGAATCAAATAGGTACAGTTCTCCTCCTGATCATGGCAAATACACGTTGGTTTGAAACGAAGCCATTTTATTATTTACATTATAAAAAGAAGCACAAAGCAGGTCTATTTAAGTCATGTTTTAAAAAAAAATTAAGGCGCTCCTGGTGGCCCAGAGGTCTAAGGCTCTAGATTTACATCTAACCTCTGTTTGAGTCTCTGCTCAGCCATTGTGGGCACGTAAGAAGGCTTGGCAGAAGCTTCCTGTGGGGAGGGGGGTGGTTCTTCTTGGGGATTTCCCGGTTTCTTCTTCCACCAAATGTACTAGCAGCCGTGTATCATGTGTGGGTTATTTTCGCGCAATCAAAAGTTGAGGGCGATGACTTTGGATAAATAATTTCAATAATAATAATAACGGACCATACATATAAAGGTTGTTTCATTCCACAGGAACTCATTCATATATTCATTGTATCATACATATATACAAAGATCAGCAAATCGGAACGTATCATTTCTTTTCTTGTGTTTTTCACATCTCTTTGTTTATGGTGTTGCTGCCATGCGGTTCCGCTAAGCTGCCATTTCATTGGAAGCCGCCACTTATGAAGGGACAGCATGCACGAAGTTTTCTAAGACTTTATACGTACACGTAAAAATAGATCTTGAAGAAGTGAGCATCGAAGTCTCTATTTTTGTTAGTTTTACAAATATGTGTCTTCTTCTAAAAGCCTTTTGGAGACATTTAATTCGGTCAATCCATTGGTGCATGATATGTCTAATTCATTGTGGCTTTTACTAATTGTATAACAATAGCGCTAAATGTGAATTCTGTGTATACTATATATACATATAGTTATTTAAAAATTTCAAATTCTGTATTTCCTATATGCCTTGGTAATATTTTCGTTCCCAATTATTTTGTTTCTAGCATATATTTGAAAGACTCTCGGCGAACCTCTTTTACGAAAAGTAACGTGTTGCAAAAAAAAAAAAATGCTTGTAAAGTTGTATTTTCGTAATTATGAACGATGGAAATATAACCTTTGTTGATTCTGTGCTTAATTCGTTATTTCAACAGTGTTCGTGTTAATTTGGACACAATCATACATAATCATATTTCTTCAGTGCTGGTGTTGATTTGGATACAATCATTATGTAATCAGTGCTTTATCATTTTTGATGTTGATTTGGATACACTTATACATAATCATTATTTTGTTATTGTTGGTGTTGATTTGGATACAATCATACATAATCAGAGGTACTAATGATAATTAACGTTTGCTTCATCGCAATATATAACGCACATAACATGTCAACTTCTGTCTAACAAGGTTAACAACTACATGGGCTGTTTGCGTGCAGTCAAAAGTTTGGGGCGATGATTCGATCTATGACTTTTATATTCAAAACTGTTAGAGGTTTTGAATTGTTTTAAATGTGGAAATGTTCCCTAGACATTAGCGTCTCGATGTGAGATGTAAAGCTTAAAGCCACTCAAAACCATTTTCCATTCAGTAATGCGATATCGTCTGGCTGACACGGCATCATTGCCATCTAAATTAGATAAAACTGAAACAAACCAAATTGTCATTAATTTAATAAAAATCACATGGATTTGAATCATTTTATTTCTTTCCTAATCTTTGCATCAATCGTATACACAAATCAAATAATTTTATTTCATTATGTAAAGAGGACAAAAACTTATATTCTCTGTTTGTTCCTTGATTAGGAACACTATTGGCAAACTGTAACAATGATAAATAGACATAGATCGAACTTAATAATCGAAGATAATATATAATAATGAAATAATCGATGCAGGATCTTGAAAAATTATGTGGAGGATGTCCATATAAAAAATCCCAAAGAAAATACAAACATTTCTAAAATCTAAATATCTAGTGCAGATCAAATTACATTTCAGTATTAAAATTAATCTCATGACTGATTTGTTTACGTAGATACTGTACAATATCACATTAGCATATATACTCTGTAGAAAATGTTACATAAGTCATCAAATAATATGAAAATTACGAAATGAGTTCAATAATTTTTCTTTGCAAGCATTGGTAATCAAAACGATTTAACGTATTCGACGGGTTGAAGTGGGACCAAATGTACAAATAAAGTTATCCTATGACGAAAAGTACTTGTTAAATTAAACAGCACAGGAAGTGTAGTGAACTATTTCAACGTATATTAGGATGTCTCAGATATTACGCCTTCTCTTTTCATGAATTATTTCATGGCGTCATGTTGTGTTGTGATACGTTCGTTGCATATCAAAAATAAACGGAATTGTATGGTCCTAATAACAGAGAACTTATGCTATAAATAGTACTATTTTCTAACGTTTGAAAAAATATCAGATCTTTTCCTTGCGTATGTTGCAGATTAAGTCAATTTCAATTTATATACTGTTCACATGATTATTGCCTTCTCCAGGGTAATAAAATCGTATCATATTTTTATTTATCACATAGTCGGTACACTTTGCCTACAGTGTGTGCAGTTTCATATATTTGATATTATACATGTGAAAATATCACCTTATGTGATTCTGATTGGTCCAAATAAGCCCATGAAATTATAGTGCAGTATTCTCTTTACTGATTGGCTGCGGTCGTGGAAAAACTTTTTAACACCCGCCTTCTAGAATTTTTTGTTTTCATTGAACATTTTTGGCTGCCATATTTTTATTCGACTCGCCAATGGGAACTGGGGAAAAAATGGTCTCGTCTGTTTCAATATTGCCAATTTACCACCATAGGGATTTGTTATGTCATGTATAACATATCATAACATGAAAAATGGCAAAACTCTCAAGACAAGAACAATAACAACAAGTAAAACTACCGGTATTGCTCAGATGATAGCGAGGGTGGGGGTGGGGATGGATGTGCGGTATATCTGTAGCCTGGAATCCACCCTATATACAAGCTTGGTTTAAATGTGAACTTACTGAAGTTAATAAACAACCTTTGTTCACAGAAGAATGCAGACATAAACCGGTCTCCCCAACTAACTGAACTTTATCCAACCACAGCATATTTACACGGTAAATATGTGATGCAAGTCCGACTAAAAAAGAGATTTTTTGTACGTCTTCTGTACAGTCTAATGTTCCAAATCAAATACTGCAAATATCTGGTCACAAATACATTACAGTAAATATGTATATTTCTGCATCCAGTAAACTTCTTTACGCAAATATATCTCAACAATGTAATGTTTTGTTGTGATGTGGAATTTAAACGTAAACACTGTCACTGTGTTGTGTTGCCCAACTCAACCGGTGCTGTGCACCGTATCACACAATGTGACATCACACGCAAATGGACATTTTGTGTTGACAAATGTTTTGTTTTCGTAAAATGTTCTGTTTATTTGGAAGGACGCTTATTCTTTGATTTATAGTTATCAAAAATGTGTAATATACTTTTACTATTTCAACTTTGTTTGGGACTAATTTTTACGCACAACCAATGAAAGGTACAGCGTCTGTCAGAATGAACGAAATTATTCGTTCTTCTTTCTATCTAAATAATTTCTACTGAAATAAAACTATGTGACAAAAGAATCTCAAATGGGCAATGATTTAATATTAAATTTATGAAACTTGTTAAATAATGTCCAGCTTTTGCTCGCCAAAGCTCGCAAAAGCGGGATATTATTCAATTCGTTTCATAAATTCAATATTAAATCGTTACCCATTTGAGATCCTCTATATCCTAATTTATTTAGTAACACATTATGACGTCAAACACAGCGTCGTGACGTTACGTAAGGCAGAGGTGTAATGTCTGAGGTATATAAATACGCTTCAGTGGCATGGAGTACACATAATTAACGTTAGTCAATAAAATCATTATTTGTCTCATGTATGGAAAGAATCTGACTCAAATGCTCAGTTGTAAACGAAATTTATAAAATATGAATCATTTCAATATTTTGCTCACCACGACACTAAAATAAATAAATATTCAACTTGTTTTATAAATTTCGTTTGAAACAGGCACTGATGTAATTTTCTCTGTTGCTCTTTGTTCATTGAAATCTTATGTGTTTATTAATAAAATATAAAAACATAATACTGAAATAAACATGAAAGAGAAATTTCACAGCTTCTTATATTGTAAATAAAAAGTTAATGCAATTATATGTACGTTGTGCGCTTGAAATAGCTCACATTTCTAAACCGCCCGAGACAGACATAGGCTTTTTTTGATAGTTCTGATATTTCACGTCATAAAAGGTATTATGATAGACTCTCTCTCTCTCTCTCTCTCTCTCGTCACGGACATATAAGACTACGAAACGATTGACACTCCCTGCATTCTTTGCACAAATCGTACATGTTTATAAGGCAAAGATAATGTACAAACGAAGTATTCGGCGCAGGGAAATTTAGAGGGCTGAGATTTCTATCACGAAGTCTTGGGTTCGAGTTAATACAGTGTCACTGCTTTTACGCCTTATTCAATAGCTACAAGAAGGACAAAAACAACATTCTCATACACTTGCGTGGCCTAGAGCAATAAATAATAGAAGATACATTATATTAACTTGTGCTTAAATTCCTAAATACCTCTTTTTCATTGAAGTGAAAAGAGCAACCTAATCTGTCATGACGTGTACGAAATTGCCACTCTTCTTTCAATTATTCTCTTACATGGAAAAAGCAGAAGCTATACAAAATAATCATGACATATTACTAAAAACTAAATAAAATAAAATAAAAACATAAAATATAGAAAATAAGTATAAAAATATCACAATAGCTCTGTGCAACGCGTACACTCATGAAAATGAAATTATCATTTAAAATGTATTTTAACACTGGCCATGCTGATCACAATGAGTGTAGCTCAGCTCATGCAGATATACTATTACTAAAACAGTTTTCTCTTCTTATAATAGGAGAAGGCATCTTTAAAACAAGCTAAATATTGACCTTGAAAAAATAGTAGAGATACAAACCATTCACTGTTGTTTTCTTCTAAAGTAGATGTATACAAAATACTATTTAAAGACAAATTATATTTTATATAATAAAATATGGTATCTTCATAACAAATTTCAAACATTTAGTTTTTTTCTGTTCAACAGTAGAAATGACCTTGATTAAAAATACCCGAAGTATTTATTGAACAGCATGAAAAGTGCCCATAAACAAGTACAAACAATCTCGGCAAAATTGATAATGTATGCATAAGAAAAATATCGCATGTATCAGTTTTATGTACCCTACTTGCATGTATTTCTACAACACTTTCTTTGGACTACAATGACAATCAGCGTCATAATATTCATGTAATATAATTTTTTCAAATTAACTATGCTCTCTCATCTATATGTGCCTATATCAGCAATCACTGGGGAAAAGTTTTGAACACAGCTTATTGATTATGCTGTTATTATTCTTGAGCATGTCCATTCATCGTCTATTCTTACGTCTCTCTCTCCGGGAAACTTTAGGCGGAAATTCTCCCGCAGTCTTCACACACCCTCTTTGTTCATACAACGCGATCAAACGTTTCCATACTTCATCACACTGGAGAAGGTTCCGGTTCCCTGTAGGAATAGTGAGTATATATATACATATATGGCGCTGCTATGCTGGCTGGGTTGGCTGGTTGCTGGTATATATATATATATATATATATATATATATATATATATATATGTGTGTGTGTGTGTGTGTGTGTGTGTGTGTGTGTGTGTGTGTGTAGTTTTGGTAAGCAATTGGAAAGGCAAACATTACCGCAACAAACGTTTAGAGAGTCATAAACAGAGATCATATTAAGAAAAATAAATAACTTTAATTCTTATGCAGTCAGGTTGCTTTGGGTTAGTTGAATGAATGCAAGTATGTGGTTTTATGAGAGTGTAATATTTTGCTGTTTCATGCGCTGATTTAACACTAGATTATACAATGTTTTCTTTATTGCTGCCGACAATGGAAAAGCGTGTGCTATCTTATATAAAAGTGCCATTTTACGAAAAGAAACATTCAGTTTTCGTTATGATAAACAACTTACCAACAATGACAAGCCCCTTTCTTGCCCTGGTCAGAGCCACGTTTATCTGGTGGTGATCGGTAATGAAGCCTAGATTCATCTTGCACCAGCCCAGTGTGGGGTTGCGTTCTATCATGTACTCTGGGAGGGATCTCACAGTGCTGAACAGGACATAGTCCCATTCTCCACCTAAGCATTAGATAACACGTAATTTGGAAATATTTTTACTTCAGTTTAATCTCCTCAACATTGGAAAGGAATCATTTTTATTTCCTTGTTGGCTTTAACTGATGCGTTTAGAGGAAAAAAAAAAAAAATAGTAATAAAACTGTAGCACTCCAGTTGATCTGGTTTTCTTTAGCTACATTTTAGCCGTTCAACAATAAGATTTGCAAGGGAATGATGCTCCTTTTCAAACAAATGTCACGTGACAATTGCAACTACACAATCATTACATTAAAATGTTGACAATACACATGAAAATGAATTTTGTATAACAAAAATACATAGAATAGTAAAGAGAAATAACGCTTGCCGCTAGTAATGCCTCTCTTATAATTTGGAACAACAGTAGAAATAATGAGAATAACTTTACCTTGACTTGCTACCACGGTGTTGACCTTGAAGTTGACAAAACCTTGCTTTGTGAGAGCTTCCCGTAGTTCATAGCATTGAGCATTGTACTGTGATACGACATTTATCCGGTCACTGTCTACCAGTTCGATATTCACCATGTGGGTGAAAATCTTTATCTTAATATAAGAAAAATAACAAGATGTAAATGAAAATGTATGCTACATAATCCTTGCTTATGGGACGTAAATCACATAATCTAACAACGATATTTTTATGAAGATATGAAGGCTAGAAAAAAAATGAAAACTAATAAAATAAATATCAGTTGTTATACACTGCAATATTTCAACTTTCACTAGGGACTGTCAAATCAAAACCTTACACATAGCAGTTTGTTAAAGGGGTATTTGGCAATTCAATCTGTTATCAATTCCAGTAATCTGATATACTTTAAATGGCTTGGTTTTATTTATTCAGTGTATTTTCATACAGAAATATCACTGATAGTATGACTTGGCTTTTGAGTTTCTTTTGTGTCTCGTTGAAAATAAAATATTGCCACTGATTTTGCAAGGAGAATAAATTCGAATCATCAGCAATGGTTTCTATAATTTTGTTTTATTTTCATGGTTTTTAATACTCTAACATGAAAATTTATTTTATTTAATCTTTAAAAACATTTAGTAATGTATTACTATTTCAAAAATGAAACAGTTTGTTCAAGCTAACAAAGGTACTTTCCTGTAGCGTTCTAAACATCTTAGATAAATTCTGCATAGATGAAACAAGGGTTCACTCCTTCCACAATCAGATTGTTATCAATTTCAAAATGTATCCCACCAGAAAATTAAGAACTGCATTAAATACAGTCCGACAGACCTGATGACGTAAAACAGAACTTTACAAGAATGTCATGAAAGTATTCGTCAGTGGAAAAAAGTCAGAACAATTGACTTTGAAGAGCATTAGAAATGTGGAGAGATTCTGATACCATTTCCTTCTAAGAGTTTGGTATTTAAACCCATTACAACACTTTTACTCACCATCTGATTGACTTCTTCTTTATTGCTCCTTGACTGCTCGTTTCCTTCCTCTGTTGCAACGGTCAATATGTTTTCCTGACCTTCTATATGGCAAAAGACGTGGGGGGAATTTTTATTGGACCACATTTTTAGTGGACGATCTATCCATATATCAGGTTGACCATTAATACCTTCCCGCCAGCTACCTTCTTGCCAATAGTAAGAATGTCCTGTTTCTAGCTTGTTCTCATAGAATTCTTTGGAAGGAAAGTCACAAAGTCGTGGATGCTGAATAACATTATAATAGTTGCAAGGACCCATTGAGGGAAAAACCATTTAAGATAATAAAGTTGAAATGCATCAGCTGTATCCAAGTATCCCGATAGATTGCAAACTTAAACCTTTGCATATAAATTTTACTGTTGTAATTTATTTTAAATATTAATTAATTGTTCCAAAAGAACCTTAAAGGAGCTTGGATAAGTAAAGCTTTAAGAAAAATGAATTACAGAATTAGAAATCACTTTGATGGGGGATTGATAATATTATGCTCAAGGAATGTACATTAGACAAAAATGATTATGAAATACAATCACGCGCCAAATGTCAAAACCTTTTGTATTCAAATGAGATCTTACAGAAAAAGTTCAAATCGATCAGTAGTAAGAGATACCAAAGGTAATACGGCATACCATGCGATACTGGATTTCCAAAAGAGTGTATTGTACGTTGTTGCGGTCACGAGATTGAGACAATGCATGACGCTCGAACATGGACTTCTCTAGGCCGAGCTCAGCAGCCTCCCTACACATGATGATTGGTTGCAGCTGTTTGTGGTCCCCTATAAGGACAACCTGTTCTGCCTTGGTTGCGATAATTGGCACCAGACATTGTGGCTCTGGACACATGGCGGCTTCGTCAATTATTATTTGATAGATGTCAGTGCCTGTCGAAAAAGGTATTTCACTCATTGACCGTCGAAGAAATGAATACATTAGTTGCCAGGAAAACATTCAATAAAAAGAACCATCGATCATATTTTGAAGCATATCACTATTTAAAAAGTATGATAATTCTTAATTTAGTTGAAGCCTATTAATACGTTTAGATTCGAACACTGAAAGGCCACAATCGTCAATGATATTGTAGGTTTAAGAAAGGTGCATCTTTTAGTAATGCAAAGAAATTGGAAATCTTGGAATAGGCAAAATATTATGTGGGAATCGAGATCTGGCTTTGAATGTACATCCAGAAGCAAATATAATGCCGAAAAGGAAGACATCGATGTAGAAGTAACAAGCAAATTATTTGTAACCAAAATCTGACTAAAGTTTTATTTATTTTATTTTTTTATCTCTTAATGAATTTTCTTTTACGATCAACAAACTTTTCAACCGTGAAAGTTGAGGAGTATTAGTCATTAGCGTTTAATTCCATTAATATAATCTAATGATCTAAACCAGCATAAATTTCTTCTAAAGGTAACCATTAATATGTGACCATATTCATGTGTAAAGGTATGAAAAGGCATGGATGAAGCAGAAATGAATTTAGATACTTAAAAAGCTCACGAACCTTCTAGCAATTTAGCGTTGGAAGCAACAGCCGTAGTGCAGAGGATCACATCGTGCCTCTTCAACTCCCCAACAGTTGCAAGTTTAAGTAGATGGACATATTCTTGGACCTCCTTATAGTCCGGAATATAACCATGTTGCTTGAATTTTTGATCATAGGCAATGATTTTCTCTGCATATGGCTTTCCTTTCTTCCTGATGAGATGATGAAGAGAGATGTCTGCGATATCTTCTGCTGGTTTACATTCACGCATGCTCCGTTTTGACAGGAAGGTCTTTCCTGGAATCGGAAACTCGACAGCCTCGATGGATCTTCCATACATGCGGACAATGTTTGGACAATGCTCCTGAAGCCTGTTGATCATCCAGCCTTTGAGAAGAAAACCATCAATACAGATTGTAATGAATAATTTCTATATATGCAACAAGCATAAAAAATACTGCACTTTCATATCATATATCTGATCGCAATGACTCTTGGTGCAAAACTAAAATCTCTTTATTTCCTCGATATTTTGTTCTCATGTATTGTGGGTTTCTCTCTAGATTCGAAAATGTATCTGAAGTCTAGGAAACAAAGACTGAACTTGTTGTATGCGACTCTAACCAGGTAAGCGGTTAAATATTTCTTGGTAATGTGATTTCCCTTCAACTTTAATAATCATCACTCGTATAGTTTTGTGTGACAGAGTGTGACGTAGCACTAGAATGCTGTAAAATTGGATATTTATCTTCAGGGCATTGCCTCACTTAGTATTTTAAAGAAATAACAATTGCTAATTTCTAACTATAGTGTAGATAACAAACAATATTAAAATACAGTTTGCTTATTAGCATGTGGAATAAATGTAGCCAAATTACATAAAAATGTTGATCCTCAAATACATGGAATGTACTTAATAACAATATTTTTAACTTACGTGCAACCTGATCAACTGATTTGTTGGAAGGTCCACAGAATAGAATTTGTTTTCTTTTATTGCCTTCCTGTTCCCACCATTTGTTGATCTTGTTGAAAAGGTACAAAAGTTTAATACCAGTGTACGATTTTCCAGTACCTGCAAGGGGATAACAATCAATTTTGCCATTCCTTTTAAAAAAAACATTTTGGGTATACAAATTATGCCGCAATAATAATAATAACAATATGAAATATAAGATGATTGGTATGTTATATTTGGAACAAAGATGTTCTCAAGGTTGTGTGTACTTCCCTATAGAATGGTACGAGGTGAAATTAAAAAGTTAAAGACGGTTTGGCCAAGAAAACAAACTGAATTATTTAGCTTGTTTGGAGGCCCCATTTTAGATGTTGTTTAAATCAATTAGGTTTCTCAAAAGATATTTCGCGGAAAGCACATTCATAAGCTGTTGGCAGGCTATAATGGGGAAAACTGTCTGAATTCAGGTGGTGATGAGGGAGATAAAATGTGATTTAGCACAATATGTTTGGAGAGAGAGAGAGAGAGAGAGAGAGAGAGAGAGATCTAGTTACTATGTCTAGTAAAGGAAAATTCCTTAAAGTAAAGATCCTTATTCAGAGTGAAGCGTTTTAAATATCTGGAGCATTCTGGCGCTAATAAAGAGACCATTTCTGAGAAAAGAGTCAAAAAGTTCACGATGGCTTGAATTATTAGCTATGAAAAATATATTTTGTTCTAATATGAAAGACTACACCTGAATAGTTAGGCAAATACCCATTCTCTGATCAATGCAAATATTTTAAAGTTATGATTTTATGCATAAACGTAATTCATTGTTGTTTTCTTTTTAGAAAGGAGAATAAAGTTTTTAGTTTCATAGGCATTACCTAAACGTTCCTTTATTGCCGGATTAGCTGAAATATTTTAGCACATTTTCATGCATGTATTAATGCATGTACTTGATATACATGTATTGATCATTGACATCAGAAAACGTTTGAGCACCAGCGTGGTTTATGCTAAACGAACATTTTACATTGTTCAACAAGGTAGTACTGTTGGTCTGTATGAAGAGCAAGCATAGTACCTGGTGGGCCCTGGATGAGAGAAAATCTTGATCCGAGCGTTTTGCTGATAGCTTCATGCTGTTTTGTATTGTTTCTAGGAAGTGTCCCGACATTCAGTTCTTCCATTTTCATGATTCTTTTCGCCAGACGCTGATGATCCTTGTCTTTAAAGAAAATTGATTAAATTGGATGAATAGACATCAATAAATCATGCAGAAGGAACAGTCTATGAAATTAAGATGACGTTGCCTTTAAAGTTGGGACTATTTTTCAAACAGACACTGTTTTCAAACTTTCTGGAATGCAGTTTACACGAATACCCGAGCTCACCTAGCACAATATAAAAGTCTAAGCTAAGCTAGAAAAAGTGAATTCAGGAAAACATACAGGAAGAGAAAATTGCTTTTTTAAGATTGTTCACATTCAAACAATGTCCTTTTCATATAAGAACTGAGTTTGATGACGATTCCAAATTATTGTTGGCGTAAATTAATACTAAATACAAAGCTCAATCTCATGTATTTTAAAAACTTTGATAAATAAAAATTATCCACAGAGCAGACAAATTCAAAGTTTGGAAAACAAATTGTCGATTTCATATATCATAGAATACGTTTGACAATATTAAACTCAGGCAAAAGTAAACAAATATCATGAATCAATTGCAATATTAAATTTGAAAAGGAATTTAAGAAAAACGTTAGAATTACCTGTACCTTTTGATTATGTTATATGATTAGAACATTTCATCAGGGGTTGGGAGTAGCTTTGTCAAGGATTTATAATAGCTTTTGTAAGGGATTTAGAGTAACTTTTGACAGTTATTTATAGTAACTTTGCGTGTTTCGAAATCCACTGATTTAAAATCAAAATAATAAGATGCTATATAAAATCTAAAAGATGTGAAAATTTAGTGTTTGTCTTAAACATTTTCGCAGATGGTTAACCATGAATAGTTTGAATGTAAATCTGTTTCACTTTATTTATCCAATATATTTGTCATCATCGGATCATTTTAAATGTTGATATCTACTCGCATTCTTTCTAAAAAGCAAGATTTAAGGAAAAATATCCTTCGATTGTACCTACCCAATTTTGGTATTTCTTTGTTCAAAGCGATTCTCTTTGCCAATTCATTCGCTTTATCAAGGGCCTTTAAATATAGTTCGGTTCTCCTAAAATATATACACATTTACTACCATTTGTACAGGAAAATAAAAAAGAATTCAGTATTATAATAAATACACACTGAGAATCATCATTGCATCAAAAATTGCATGAAACATCATTAATTAATATTCCTAAAGGATAGAATTTTTCACTTGAAAACCTTAAGATATTTTATTTATATTTAACACCACCTCAAAGCAGGTTGAGGATAAATACGGAACCTTGGAACCTTATACTTCAGCAATATTCCATAAACAAACTTTAAAACGTGTGCGTGTGTGTGTGTGTATTGGACTCACTACAAATTTTGTAACACACACACACACACACACACACACATATATATA
>JAECUM010047806.1:0-17480 GCA_016617855.1 Megalonaias nervosa
CAAAAATTAGTTTAAAAGACTTCGACCGTAAAGTTTGTGCTCTGTTACCAATGATTTACAATCAGTTCGTTATTATTATTATTATTATTATTATTATTATTATTAATTTGTTTTTGCTCTTGTTGATTTGTTTTATAACATTTATTTAGTTGTGCTTATTATTTTCTTGTCATTAGTACAATGACAAACAAGCAAACGCTTAAAAATTAGTGCACGTGCAGACTTCAACCACATTGAGCCGGATTATAAGATAACTGAAATTCAATGCAATAACTGTATTGGAAAATACCCTGAAGTTAATAAACAAATTACAAAAGATCAGCCAGAATGACCTAGTTAAATAATTCTGTTAAATCTTCCGGATGAGTATAGTTTATAGAAATACTTTTCCCTGGTTGTTGTTGGTTTGGTTGGTTTCGATAGTTATCATGTAACACATTTCTTTGCGCTCCGAAGCATCGTAAAGTAAACTTTTCTTTAGCATAGTATATAATATATCTCCTTTCCATTATTCTAATAATACACAGTACGCATGTCCTTAATTATAAAGAAATTAGAGAACCAAATGAACTGACATAAAATGTGGAGATTTTAGATAAAAATTCACTGGTATATTAACGCTTTGTCATACAAATTCTCAACTATATTTTGCATTTCCGTTGGATGAAGAAAACCATAATATACTTACTTAAAATTTAATTTGTTTTAATCGAAAATATTTTAAGTCGTTTTGCTTAAATCCAAATTAACTCATGTTTACCGAAGTTTTGGAGTTATTGATTTTAGAACAGTCATTTAAATGCAATAAGTATGAAAAGACTTTGACAGAATTTCCGTAAAAAGACTCTAGGTTTTGACAGAATTGCCGCAGAATGACTCCATGTTTTGACAGAATTGTCGTAGAAAGACTCCAGGCTTTGACAGAATTGCCGTAGAATGACTCCAGGTTTTGACATAATTGTCGTAGAAAGATTCCAGGTTCTGACACGATCGCCGTAGAAAGACTACAGGCTTTGACAGGATTGCCGTACAAAGATTCCAGAAAACTACCATACCGAGGATGTAGCTTTTTTGATGTAGTACTACTGAATGGGATTTATTTTTCTATTCCTGTATTGATGAACACGTGGGCGCAATATTATACAATTATTGCCTTTTCATGTGTTCAATATATTTTTTTTTCTGCTCTATGAAATATGAGATTGACCGACACGGAGAGGATGCTTCAATCTATAAATTACACTCAGTAAAGCAGTGTATTGAGCGAAGCAAAGTTTGTAATGTTTTACTGCTTAGATACCATCTACCTACCGTTACATACTGATTCACAGACATCTACTGGGTATTGTCACCTGCTGTATTGAAAACCATTTTGATGTAAACGAACTCTGATTTTATCGAGGAATCGGGCTGTTTGACTTACATGAAAGTACCAAAATTTTGCAAGTTCCTGTGTTTCTTTTTCAGAACCGATCACTTCCATTTAAGCATTGTGGGCTTGCGGACTACATGCAATAACGACTTACCTCCAAAACTGAAGAGCCAGACAAGTGGAAAACTACTCTCTTCAAAACTTAGGAGTTTGACAGTGGAAGGGCTCTAACGGACATTGGCAATTATATATTTTACAGTAGCACTACTTTCTACGAAGAGTTATATACAGTTCAAGCTCAGTGAAGACGTATATTAGACTGGTTTTAGCAAGTCATCACATGAAAGTAAATGTATTAAGTGCGTGGGACTATTTAGTAAGATGTTCAGCGCACATGTGAGTGCGCCGAGCTTTTTGGCATAGCGATAATATACACAATTGTAAAGTAAATTGCAGTAAATAGCCGGAGAGTAGAGATACTAACACTTTATTTTCGGCGTTAACTTGTCATCTGTTGGTAATACACTGAATAATCATTTGAAGCACATGAGTGCAAGATGAGTCCGGCAAAATTTGTTGACGGCTGATCAAGTACAGACTCGAACTGAAATTGCCAAACAGCAACTCGCCAAATATGAAAAGAGTGACTAGATACGTTTGAATGAGGTTGTCATGCATAATGAAACATAATTTCCATTCTCGAACCAGACTCAAGAAAAAATAATAAAGGTTTGATCGGATAAAATGAGCAGAGACCACAAATCGCTCAACATAGTCAGACTGTCTTGAGAGTTTTGTACACATTACTTTGCCACGCAAACACCTGATCTTCTGTGTACATGTGCCTGACTCTGCTGGCGTCACTGGACACCTTTGTGCCTCCAAAGTGTTGTCTAAAATCGTGATACACTAACAAACCATCCGTCCCAGCACCATTTCCCAATGTACTTATCTTCTCCATGACAACGCACCTGCGTATAAATCCATGGCCATGACAGATTTCCCATCATCCAAACTTTGCCACATTCACCCATAGAACCCTGATTTAGCTCCAAGTAATTTTGGCTGAATATCATTATCAAAACTTTGCTCACGTGCAGAAGATTCAAAAGCCGACATGTGGCTGGAAGTGCAGTTTTCCAGAGTATGAACAACATTCCAGAAAGCGAATAAGAATGGCATTCATTTGCTGGATAATCTGACTGAGAAAGTTTGTAGAATTGAATGGGGAGCAGTAACATTCATAGAGGGTCTCAGATAGGTAATGATTTAATACTGAATTTATGACACGAGTTGAATAAAGTCCAGATTTGCGATCCTTGGCAAGCAAAAGCTGGACATTATTCAAAGACTTTCATAAATTTAATATTAAATCATTAATATTAAATCACCACTTATTTGAGATTCTTTTTATCACATAGTTTTTATTTCAGTGGAAATTATTTAGATAGAAAGAAGAATGAATAATTTCATTCATTCTGACAGACGATACACCTTTCATTTGTTGTGCGTAAAGTATAGTTCCAAACAAAGTTAAATTACTAAAAGTAGATTGTACTTTTCTTTATTTTTACAAACTATAAATCAAAGAAACAGCTTCCATCCGAATAAACAGAATATTTTGTAACGACAATATCATTTTTCAGAACAGAATGATCAATGCGATGTGATGCCACATTGTTTGATAAGGTATGCAGTTGGCCTAGAGTACATGTATCTCCTGCAATGTCACTTTCAGAACTAAACATTACATTGTTGCGATTTTCATGTGAAATAGGATTACTGGATGCAGAAATTCCCATATTTACTGTAATGCATTTGTGACCGGATATTTGCAGTATATGATCTGGAACAACAAACTGTACTGAAGACGTAAAGAAATTTCTTTTTGAGTAGGATTTGCATCCCATATATACTGCGTAAATATACTGTGGCTGGATAAGTTCTGTCAGTTGGGAGTCCACATTCTTCTGCGAATAGAGGTGAGTTTATTTAAGTCTTTAAGTTAACATTTAAACCACGCTTGTATATACGGTGGATTCCATATCTATGTCACAGATATACCGCCCCCTTCCACGCTATCAAATGAGCATACCCATAGTTTTACTTCTTATTGTTGTTCTTGTCTTGTAGTTTTACGCCATTTTTCTTATGATGATATTATTATATATGACATAACAAACCCCTGTGAGAGTAACTTGTCCATATTCAGACAGCCGAGTTAATTTTTCCTCAATTTTCTTTCCAGTTGAAAAACGGCCGCCAAAATGTTCATTCAAAACAAAACATTCCAGAAGGCGTGGTTAAAACAGTTTTCCCACGATCGCAGCCAATTAGTAAAAAGAATACTGCACAATAATTTCTTGAGCTTATTTGGACCAATCAGAATTTAACATAAATTTAATTGATATGTTCACGTGTCATAATATCAAAAATATTAAACAGCACACACTATAGGCAAAGTGTACCGACTATGTGATAAAAAACGTTTTATATACTCGTCGTACGTTGTATTCTGTTCAGCGCATGTGACATGTTAAGTCAAGCAGAACACAGCATAATGTTTATGTAATATTCCGACACCAGAGCCTTCAGTGTTCTGAAGCAGTGCCGTCAGAACACTTGAGAAAACTTAGTCAAAATATTAGCGAATAATAGGATTTAGAAATTATATTTGTTTTTAGTTTTTCTCCATCAACATTTATAAAGACAGAAGTAACATTAAAAATTGGTGGCAAGTGTAACGGTATTAGTGCTTGATTTTGTTCCTCATTTTTATTTCTGAGAATATGTGAGTGGTGTTGAGGCTAATGATAGAAAGTATTTTGACAAATAAACACTTCGCACTGAGTCATTTAAATATTGCGTTATTTTCATATTTATCCATACAGGGTTTAATATGTTTCTGCTATTTTGTAATTATTTCCCCCTAAATTTGGTTTTTTATGGCTCAGGGGGACATGAATCAGGTGGCAGTTTTGATCTATTAACGTTTTGAATGTTTTTAACGGAATATTCATTATAAAGCATTTTTTTTTATAGGAATGCAAAACTTTATAGTTTATTAAATTTGCGAATAAAATCATATTTAAATGTCATATTTAACAGAATTGTCAAGATTCGATATCATACAGTAATATGAGATATTTAAAATACATACAACGTAGTCCTTAGACACTTTCTAAGTTCTTTTTGGTGACCTGTAACATTCACACTTAGAAGTCATATTCAAATTTTGAGAACTTCATCTTACAGTTTTACTCTCAGAAAAGATATATGTTTGGAGATATACATAACCTTTAAATAAAACTGATAAACGCATCACAATTATTTGTCTAATCAAAGAGATATCAAACTATGGTGTCTCATATCCATCAACCCCCAACGGGAATACTTTGACCCATTTCCCGAAATGATATTTTCCAATTTTCCAACTTTTACGGCCACCTAGACCCATTAAACACATGCGAATAACAAGAGACATCTAGACATGACATGCTTTAACGCCTCCCCCCTTCCCCATGTTCTCCGCTTATGTAAAGGTTCAAAATGAAAGTACGTTATGGTCCAGTTTTCTTAATTTTCACATCATTTGTGATTGAATCCGATCGCGTTATACTCTTAGTGAATCAGACTGTGCCGCGCTCTAAGCGAATCCGATGGTGCTGCAGTCTGTTTGAATTCGTTGGTGATACAGTGACAGTGAATCCGATGGTGCTGCACTCTCAGTGAATTCGATGGTGCTACGGTCTCACTGAATCCGATGCTGCCTTACTCTCAGTGAATCAGATGCTTCTGCTTCTCTATGAATCCGATTGTGCTGCAGTCTCAGTGAATCTGATGGTGCTGCACTCTCAGTGAATACGATGCTGCTGCACTCTCCGTGAATCCGATCACACCGCACTCTCAGTGGATCCGATGGTACTGCAGTCTCATTGAATTCGATGGTGATGCAGTCTCAGTTAATCCGATGGTGCTGCAGTCCCTGTGAATCCGATGCTGCCGCGCTCTCTGTGAATCCGATGATGCCGCACTCTCAGTGAATCCGATGGTGCTGCAGTCTCAGTGAATCGGATGGTGCTGCACTCTCAGAGAAATCGATGATGCTACACTCTCAGTGAATTCGTTAGTGCTGCAGTCTCAGTGAATATGATGGTGATGCACTGTCAGTAATTTCGACTGTACTCCACTCTCAGTTAGTCCGTTGTTGTTTCAGTCTCAGTGAATCCGATGGTGCTACACTCTCACGTTATATACTACTTATTTTAAATTCTGTTTCCATTGCAGAGTGAAAGAAAACCGAATGCTAAACATTGAAAGATTTATCTACGCAAATTGCTTGCTATTTGCACCAAGTTTGGTTGAAATATCTTGAACGGTTGGAGAGTTATGCTTCAGAAATGGAAATATTTATTCAGAGATAGAAAAACCAGGTTAATCATGTTACTGTTAGCAAGCATTCCGTAGGATCCACAGATTGCACTTTGTTTTTGTCTATACTAACCTCCATACACATTGATTTCTGTTGGAGAAAACCTGAGTGATAGTGTACTTAGATGAGAATTAATTACAAGTTTGATACTAGGGTGTGCCAGATCAGCATGAATGGCTATACCCTACGACTTTGTTTCCTCGGTTTTTGGATGATGTGTGCATGTTCGAGATGCTACCTATGTTATACCACTAATTCCAGCTTTTGTGCTAATACTGAGTGTTTCTCCTGCAATAGAGACAACACTGAATCCTGCTATGAAGATGAAACATTAAAATTAAACTAAAATCACCGATTTTTAAGGCATTATAATTGCATGTGAAATGTAATTTTGATTGTAAGAACAACTAAACCATAAAATATGTGTTTGAATAAATGTTAAAAATTTCTAAACAAGTAAAACTAATGTAGCAGTCCTATGACAAAGTTATTTCAGTTGACTAAAGCTGAACAGGCTGCTTCATGTTCTGTTATTATCACCGTGTCAAACAGATTTCACAGTTTGTTAATCTTAACAGTTTTCTTTCAGTATTATAACCATATACCCTACACATGAGGATGAACGTCTGTACTTGCTAGCAATCAGTTTTGCTGAGAAAACCAAAATTTTTCATAAGATTCATTGTTATAATCAAAATGCCTCCCTATCCCCCTGTTATATTCCCTGCACAAACATCTAAAGGAAAGTGAACGAGAATCATTTATTACTACTGCGAACAATCTGTATATTTTCCTACTTGATGCATTATTTACTAATATTACATAATCTAAGTTTGACAGTTGTAAGTGAATTTGAAATTTCTGTCATAAAGATTACACGATACGGATAAATGTGGTATTTCATTTACAGCAAACACAAACATGTACAGTTTGCTAGCAATATCCTTCATTCATAGCTGTTTCATTGATAGAAGTTGTAGAAAGAAAATGCACATAAAATTGTTTATTCTCACCTGTACTTGGATTGACAGAAGTCGAGAGCAAATTTCATTTCCTTCATTTACAGAAAGAACCCCACATTTTGATGTTAATTACCAAAGGTCATTTGTACTGATATGAGTGTTCTGTAAGCCAATCAAACGTATTCTATAAACATGACTGTAGAAATGTTTCTTGGTTTCGCACCTAATATTAAAAGATTAAATCTTTCTCTTCTTCATCCTTGACTATACATACATATTTGCAGTCATACGTTTTGTCATCTTCATCTTTGCCTGTACATATATATTTTCAGTCATACGTTTAGTCAACTTCATCCTTGACTGTACATATGTATTTGCAGCTATACGTTTTGTCATCTTCATCTTTGGCTATACACATGTATATGCAGTCGTACGTTTTGTCAACAGGAATAAGTTTAATAGTGTGTCTCGTTTTGTTCGCCATAATTTTAAAAGCAGCCTCTCATTGACCATTTCCAAGAGTAAAACTTTTCTGTATAACTGCTCATCATGTTATGGGAAATGGTTTCCACAAATCTCATGTCTTGTTCCTTCTCGCCTTCACGTCATGCAGTCTTACGGAACTGGTGTCCACAAATCTCCTGTCTTATTCCTATTCCCCATTACGTTCGCAGTCTAAGGGAAATGGTTTCCTCAAATCTCCTGTCTTATTGCTCTTCACCATCACGTCATGCAGTCTTACGGAAATGGTTACCCAAATCTCATGTCTTATTCCTCTTTCCCATCACGTCATGCAATCTTATCGATATGGTTTCCACAAATCTCATGTCTTATTCCTCCACGCCACCACATCATGCAATCTTACGGAAACGGTTCCTCAAATCGAACGTCTTTTTCCTCTTCATCAATATGAATTTAAAACTATTATATTAGTTCAACCCTATTAATCCATAGTCTCATTGTCGATTACAATAATGACTAGTAGAGATTCTAAACAGGCTCTTATATTCCAGAACCATTGATTTTATGTTCTTCTTAATTATGTCGGTAGTTAACCAGAGACTGAGCGAGTAAAAATTCCTAAAAATCAATGACTTTAGATTTACTCTGGCAAAGATAATCCAATGGTCAACCAAATTAGTTGAAAAACAAAAATGGCTAGAGATTACAATGGACTCACGAAACTTATTTGTGAATTTTGATAATTATTGTTAAACTTAGTATTTCTTTATGCAACAACACGGTCATGAAGGGAAAGATGTCGGCATATTAGTACCCACACACCACCCCCGATTTTAATCTTAGAGATATTTTGTATCCCTTCCATTTATAAGTTAAACGGTCATTTTAAGTTTAATCGTCACTAATTTTCATTTAAAAACGAGGTCTGTTGGTAGTTACCCTGTTGTTAACAACCATTTCACGCCACCGCATTTTATTATTATTATTATTATTATTATTATTATTATTATTATTATTATTGTTGTTGTTGTTGTTGTTGTTGTTGTTGTTGTTGTTGTTGTTACTGTCGAAGGCATACACAAATATGCACAAAATGATGTAGATTCTAACAGCATCGAAATCAACCTCTGCTTAAGATACATGTATTTTCCTGTTGATAGTTATAGAGAGAGATTACATGCTCTTTGTCAATTATACGCTGCCAATAATATAAAAAAAAAAACAAGCTTCATATGACAAATATACCCATATGTAATATGAACTGTTTATAAAGAAATTTGTCAATTTTGTAAATTATGTGACTTATTTTAAAAATAGAACAGTTTCGAAAGGTTACAGACAACGACCGGACGAAGTGACGTCAGAAGGGAAACGGCACAACTGATTGTTGTTAACATTGAGTATACCTATAATAATCGTAGTTTAATGGAATTATATAACAGATGCACTTTAAATGTTTCGGCAAAACTTATCTTATTATTATTACTTGTTACAGAAGTTGCTGAGTGCAATTGGGAAGAATTATAGACACTTAGTGATAATGACAGTACCGAAAAGCAATATATCAATTTGATAAAGTCAAAGACAGACCGATTCCATCCGTTACAAAACTCCTTAACGTCGAAAAATGTTGACTTTGGATATAGATCAGTCAAGAGAATAATGAAAAGGGAAGTAAAACGAAAACGAGTTGGAGGAATGTTCTTAGAACCGCTTATGTTTCATCAAACGACATCACGTTTACATAAACTGTAAAATTAGAATCGTGTTCGTAAACAAGATGTAATTTTTTAAAAAGAAATATTTGCCCAATTGTTCAGAAAAATCATTTATAAAATATGACGAAAGTTGAGTTATGTAGCATAGCTTAATTTATTTCTGCACGCTTGTACCGTAACATTTTAGATCAACCCTGACCAATATTCTTTTACCTTTCCTTTTTAATCATCTCATCAGATCTTAGTGTTGGCGACAGACTCTAGCCCATGAAGTTTCGGTCAAATGATTCTAACATTGAATTTCTAAACATTTTCGACGTTTGTGGAGTCATGAAGTAAAGTCCTCCAGTAATACAACTTGAAATAATTTTAGCAAAGGTATGTATAAAACAAATACTTTTGAATGTGAGCATGAAAAAACATTTATTCACTTGTCCACTTTCTATGGATTTTCATCCATTTCTACTTCAATTCATTGAATATATAGATTTACGTGAACCCTGCATCAAAACTGTAAACCAGGTAAACTACTTTCCTCTTTATATCTTAGCTCCAGCATGTCTGGACAGATGCGAAACTGTTTTCTGTAAATCGAACTCTGAAATCAAGTACACCTTTCATGCATTCATTCTCGGGAATCAAACTATTCGGTCTAAATATATAATGTACACCATTCCGGCATTTGTTGATGGGACTCCAACTATTCGGTCTAAATATATAATGTACACCATTCAGGCATTTGTTGATGGGACTCCAACTATTCTGTCTAAATATATAATGTACACCATTCCGGCATTTGTTGATGGGACTCCAACTATTCGGTCTAAATATATAATGTACACCATTCCGGCATTTGTTGATGGGACTCCAACTATTTGGTCTAAATATATAATGTACACCATTCAGGCATTTGTTGATGGGACTCCAACTATTCTGTCTAAATATATAATGTACACCATTCAGGCATTTGTTGATGGGACTCCAACTATTCGGCATAATTATATAATGAGGCTCCCTGACAACCCTGGGTGAGTAAGCACGATCACAAATTGAATCATTTGATAAAATGTTATTCTCTTGGTATCTCTCTTTTGAAGCAATGCTTACCATAAAAATACCGAGGCCTTACATTCACTAAAACATCTTCGTCACGTCCACTATAATTCTTTCTAGAAAATTGGACCTTATCTGACCTAAAGATTACTGAATGCGAGGCCCGGGGGATCCCCCACAACCCACAAAAGAATGCACAGAAGTGGACTCGCTCCGTCTATTAGTGCGAGAAAATAATTATTCAGTGATTTGAAACCTCTGTCCGTAAGTTGCTATTCAAATGAGACAAGCCAGCAATGAACTCGGAATATATATTTCTGTTAAATTTAGGAATATTGTTTTACATACAAGGCTCCATTATAAACGATATGTTGGTATTTTCTTTCCTTACATGAATCAAATAATATGCTTTCGGAACCCTGAATGTACTATAAATGGATCCCAAGGTAATTACTTTCATTATGGTTACCTAGGTTTCAAATTATTGTCAAGTATAAACGTCAGATATGAAACCATATCGATTTCATTTTCAGCACGGTTGCAAAGGTCGAAGAGCTGAGTTTCTATTAGGTGGAAATCTGAAGCGGAAATGCACACAACATCTTCTTAGACACTATGAGAACGTTCATTAAAAAGAGACTATTATGAAATTTTGAAAGTAATTCATCTGTGCTAGCGCATTTGCTGTGCAATCATACAGAAATATAAGGCCATTCAGAGCGCGTCGCTAAAAGGGAACCATTATATGGAGATATAAAAATAACATTTTACCGACATTGTGACACGTGGCGAGGTTTTCCTGTGCAGTAATCTCATCGTGGATTACATCATCGAGCAGCAACAAAGCTATCATTACAAACTTTGCAATATCGAAATATTATGGGATTACCCGGCTGGTGGTTCCAGACAATTTACCGTGCCTCGTATTGATAATCAACGAGGTCATCTACGTGGTAACGTTATCACGACGCGCCTTGAGTGTAACAGACGTAGCTGAAACCCTGCTCTAGAGCTCGGGGTGCTTGCGACCTTGCCATTCCATTAACTGTGTATCCTCCGGAATCACTTGCAATTCCTCTCTGACATACCCCACGCGTGGGTGTTTGCAATCAGGGCACTGGCGCTTAGGGTAATAAATCGCCGACGCATTGCTGCGAATTGTCACGTGTGAAATTTTGCGTGTGGTAAAATTCCTGATAGGACTAATAGCTCTTTTTGTTCCACCTTCTAGTTCTCCTGGTGCGTATAGAAAACTCATTAGAGCACATTCGGCGCCTCCCAGTGTTGGTTAAAGGTGAACGGCGGTGCCATATCGGTGTTACTAATTTTTTTATTACCACGACGGGTTTCATCGCAACCGCGTGCGTAATTTCAATGTTTATTGCGGCTACCACCGAAAGAAGTCTTGCTGCCCATTCTCGTGATCGTGCGTTTCTTCGTATCAACATTTCCTTCTTGCATTGATGTCCAAATTATCGTTCTTACAGTGTACAGTTAAATCACTCCACGATGGCTTGATTGCGATGAACACCAACATGTCCTTAGCGGATTTTAACTCATTTATGTTTTATCAATGCAGTTGCTTCTTCGAGAAATTCTCGGCCTGGATGAACCTTCAGCAGACCTGGCCAAATTAATGGTCCATGCGCGACCTCGGTGGCGGTTTTCGATATCAGCGCTTCTGCTTCCTTGCAGAGACTGGCTGTATCGACGATGGTTAATGTTTATTTCTATTTGCCGTCGTGTGACAGAAACAAAATATCAAGCTGGTGAACTTCTTTGGGTGTTTTGAAGTCAAACCGTCCATGTGGAAATTTTTTTTGTGGTGGATGTATATAAATCTGCTATAATGCTTGTTGCGCCAACCAATCATCAACGCGAGCGGCCCTAGCTAATTTGCTGATCGCTGCGTTGCCGTTCAAATAACCACTTGGTCTGAAATAAATTTATTCCATTGCGAGAATAGTTAGATTGCAATGTCAATACTCCAATACTCGTGTCCGGAGTCGTTGGACGTTGGTGCTAGCATTTCAGTGCTTACACTCCAAGTAATTCATCATTGTCCCACTAATAACTTTTCCACATCGAGGTTGTTACTATCTTGCAAGTAGTTCTCTAATCATTGGTGAACTGATGTTATTTAACGTGTCATTCAGTGTTGTTCATGTATAAGAGATCGAGACGAAAGCATGCGCTGTTTGTCTTCTTTCTCACCTGGTCTCGGATCTAGTATATCAAGTCGAGTCCCAGGGCCACAGTAATTAAATGTTTCTCTCTCGGGTATGTTGACTACGGCGGCGATGGAACCTCCTGACTCCTCATCGAAGATACAATATCACCCCAGTATGTTTTATCACCCGCCAACTTGTTGGCCGCCGACATAAATTTATATTCTTTTTTTTTTCCTGCACATCGCGCATACAACTCAATGAATGCATGACGTTTATTTTCATGGTGACTATACATGCGTCTATCGCGTCTGTCTTACTCTTCCATCGAAGACAATATAAACGTATGGGCATTTTATATCGTTATAGCAGCAGTCAATTCAGTGACCAAGGACAATACATTGTCTGAAGAACGTTTACTCTCCCGCGAAAGAGTAGTTGACTTTCCAGAGACAAACTACCCCGAACCTCCTCGGAAAAGCACAACGAAGCCGTCTGGGTGTGGTAAGACTCATTTGTTATTAAATCTCTTTATGAGAATAATACGGCAGGACAAGTTATATCTTGTTGCTGTAGCTGAAGATGGCCAGATACGTTATAACTTCCTGCAAGACTACAATGATACCGCCAAGACCATCGAAGGTTAGGCCTTTTGTTGAAATCATAAACAACATCTGAAACGCACCAGCCATCGACGAAATAGATGGCGCTATTAACAAGTTGGTCGTGTCTGATCCAGCACCGATATTTTTCAAAGGTAGACACAAAATACAGATGTGTTATATCTGACACAGCGATACACACAGATCCCCAAAGTCGTCCGGGACAATGCCATTATGTTATTCATGTTCAACCGCCTCGAAGGAGGTGATAAGTTTGCCTATGAAGAACCGCCAGAGTATGAATCAGAATTACCAACGGTAGTACAATTCTGACGAGGAGGCCCGTCAGAAAACTTTTGAGAACTCCTCAACGTTTGCTGCGAGTAAGACCACAGAGATAAACATTTACTGCAGCCAAAAGTCCTAAATCAAATGGAGACTGGTTAGGATGGGTTTATCTAGAGATTCGCAGTCTTACTAGAGTAAACAATGATGACTCCAGCTCGACACATGTTTTAATAGAAGTTGACACATATGAATAAGCGCGTTAAAAAGCAACTAAACCTCCAGCTGATAATCAACCAAATCTCCGGCAGAAAAATTGACTAAAACTGCTACCAAAAACCGATTCAAACTCAAAGCGAGATCGTTCTCACGGAAACAACGGGGAGTGCTATAATGTCCGTCGAAGTGCCACAGTAGCGTCACAATGTGTATTGATAATGTTAAAGTAGACGTTGCTTGTTTAGAAACCCTAGTGGGAACGTTAGGTGCGGCAACAAGTTCCTCCATGTCATCAACGAAGCAAGATTAATCAGTCAGCGTTGGTGCACAAGTGAGGACATGGACCCACATGTATACCTCGTGCTCATGAACATGGCGTTTAATAAATCAATCTACGACGACGTGTATAAGCGTCACCACAATTACACGGCTGTGTGAGTAGTAATAAATAAAGGATTCCACAGAGAATCACAACAGAGTAATTTCACGACTTGATAGAATAATTACAAATAGCGCTCCGAGTACCATAACGACGGTGGTGGTGTTGACAACGAGGCCGGAATATGATGTATCTCCTTCTGCGATTATGGCGCCGCCCGGTCACACTTGAGATAGCGTTGGCTCAGCAGTGGTGTATTACAGCTGGCCCAACATTAGATCGGCACCGTTTAGTGGGCAACCAGGCAATAACACACTAGTTTTTTTAAGGGAAACGACACCGGAATGGCACACCGTTGCAATTCCCGACGGCGCTTATGAAATCGATACAATCAATCCTGAATTTCAATGGCGTATTATAGGAATAACAGGACGAGATACTAAAATCGTAATTACCACTACCGAGGTTCAGGATACAAGCAGGTATTTCTTGCGTGCTTAAGTGTTTGTTTTGTCGAAAACCGATGGCAATCCATGCGCCGATGGAAATCGGGTGATTTTGTCAAAAACACCGTGATGGCATTATTTTTACCACAGATGGCAATGAAATTAATACATGCCTGGAGAACATTGACGTGGCAACGACAATACGTCGACTGACACGATATTCCGATGATTATTCTCGCCGTGCAGGGCCCTCAATGATGTTCGCCTAGATAATGCTGATGATCTCCCGTATAATACTCGAAGACCCAGAAATAATGCTCACAATGCCGATACAGATATCTGGGCTGTAGTCCATGCCCCTAATACCACATTCAGCTTGGGATTGTCAGCACTTTGATCATTAATTAACGCACAAGGTCAATTAGCTGTGTAATTTCACTATCGCATACATTCGGATTTTGCAGGGGTATTAGAAAAATTATTTTTGGGAGTAATCAGACAGGTGTGCTGACACGACGGGTTTACCGTATTAGATAGCATAAACTCACAAAAACATGCAATAAGTACTGTAAAACGGTCACACTATAGTCCCAAATTGTCTCTCTACCACAGGTTTTTTCCAGCACTTTAAAGACGTCGTCGATTTATAATTTGTTTCTTATATTGTTGGTCCACTTCAGCTCGAATTTTGTCAACAATACAATCAAGTGTAGCTAATTCTTCTAGGTCTATGTCGGTCTCAGACAAAGATGACTCAATTTCTTTAATAAGTTTACGTCCACGAGGTAGCGTACAACAACCGTTGTTTTGAGCTGCTGTAACTAATCAAACATTTCTATGTAACCTTCGGTAAGATTTGGATGAAGAACGTTGTACCTTTTCTCGACTTTTGATATTTCGTCCAGTATCAAATCTATTCTCTCAACTTTCGTGTTGATGTAACTTGTGTTTTTCCAATCATACTTATTAGAATTATAATCTTCTCTAATTAATTTCATGTCAACGTGCTGAGAAGCTATTTTTTATATACAGTGACATGCACATGTCGCATTCTCAACGAGCTCCGGGAGGGGGCGTGTCCGTTATAAAATTGTTTACACATGTTCCACTTTTTGTGCAACCCCCCCCCCCCCGGTGTGTGCCCAAGAAGAGTAAAAAATTAGAAGACCGTGGTTCCCCCTGTTGCTAAGTCCTATATTCCTACTGCCAGGAGTTTCATTATATTGCTTTAAGATTTGATGTGAAATTTGTTTTATTGAACACAGTAAGCTTTGCTGACGTTGCATACAGTTTCCTTAAGAACAGACGGACACAAACACTTACACCTAAATGTATTGATCTTTTATCCAGTCAGATTTCATTACTACTTTCATCCGAACTTCTTTGTTCCTTGTAAACAATTTTTTGGTATCTTTACCGAACTGTTATTACAACATTCCTAAGTTTTTGGGTAGAATTCAAAAAGTGTCTTGAAATGTGAGATGCAATTTTCTGACGAAATGTTAAATCTTCTACGAAATATTTAGGACTTAATATTTCTCAGCAAGTTCATACACTTTAATAATTGTTTGATTTAGAAATGAGATAAGTGCAGACAAAAATATTTTAAAAAGCCATCATAAACTGGCACATATATAATGCAAGCTCTACTGTTAAATATAAACTGTTTGTAAGGCTCCATTCCTGAAAATTATATAATTATATAATCTGTATAATAGCTTTACCCTTCTCTACCCTATCAGGTGATGATGGATAGATGGATGGAATCATGTGTATATGCATACATATATGAATGTATCTGTACTAAGGTATACTAATTCTGAATCTTTTACTCATTGTTTGAGAGAAATCACACACACACACACACACACACACACACGCACACACACGCACACACACATCATCGAAAAGATTAATACAATATTAATTCTCTCTATCAAGTAAATATAGTTGGACCCCTTCAGTTTGTTAAGTTTTGTCCTCGTTAAAATTCTAATACAAGAAAATTCTCTATCATCATTATGGGAGTGAACAGTGTGAATGATTTAATTAAATATCACTCTTGCAACAAAGTATGAGTGATCCATCATAAATAAATCATAGAACATCAAAGTACCTGTCACATACTCTCAAGAACTCTACCTACTGCATTTAGCTTGCTATTTACAAGATGTCCTCCTCTTGCTTTAATTCGATTTTAGAAATAGTTGAACTGTAAATAACGACCAACCCGTCTGCCCCATTTGCATTCAGAAGATATCGTTTCACATGAAAGATTGCAATGTAATGAATGAGTCTGTGAGAAATTATCTTCAAGTGCTGGCTACCATATTACCCGTTACATGGTTCAGTATTCGAAGAAATACTTCTTACGAATTCAGCACAAAGAAGAAGAAGGTGAGGACGTTCTCATTTGAAAATCTATATATGTTGTCTACATTTGATTCTGACACCTGAATGACCTATTAATAGAGATGAGAGAATCATTGAAAATATATTTTCAGAATTTTTAAGTATAGAAATTTATTAGAATTGCTTTGTGTTTGGGTTTGAAAAATTGCCTGGCAATTCTGTATTGATATTAAAGAGGTTAACACACTGAATTATGTCCTTGGATTAGTTTCAGTTGGATTGTTTTTGTTTACAGCACATACAAGGAGGTTATTTGTTACTACGACAATTGGAGTGAAGTGCCTTGCCCAAGGACACAGCACGGCAGACTCGTGCTGACCCAGTGGTATGATTCGGCGTACTAACCACTGAGTCGCTTTGGCTCTGCCTCCATCAGTCTCCTCTTACGACAGGCAGGACGTGCACATTCGTCAAATCCGTGTCCGCAGAGGGTATTACTTTCTTATCTATAGTAAGTTAAATATTTTGATGTGTGATTAATATGCCTTCTTGTTGCACTAACCTTTTTCGTGTCTTTGTACATGTCTATCATGGATGGAAAGAAAATCACAATGATAATTAATACTTTCCTTCAATGATAGGTTTCCAGGTGCGCGCAGAACTTGAATAAAAAATTTCAAACATTATTGAAAAGTTGAAACAGACTGAATGAAACAGGTTTTGTCTTCTGTATGTCCTGTCAATATATAACCTTAGGGAATATGTACTTGATATAACAGGAGGGATATCGGGTGGACGAGTGGTCTAATGCGCTCGCCGTTACCAATTACTGTCATCTCGCTTTTGTCCGCGTGAATTCGAGTCTCGGGCTCGGCCAAAGTAGGTAAGTAGATTGTTCCATGGACAAATCTTTACAGCAGTGTAATATTTCTTGAATCAAATATTTCATATACCTTTGCAGATATATTTGAAAAAAAAAAAGAGAATATTTTAAACTAAAGGAAACAACAACAACAAAAACAACAACATT